>RBNK01000373.1:0-27138 GCA_003990785.1 Endogone sp. FLAS-F59071 | reverse complement strand
CTTTGCGTATCCTTACTACAGCTTCGTGCTGTGCTCTTCAGGCTTTACTACGACTGATATTGAGATATTCCAAGACTCTGTGCAAACTGATTTATTTAGATAGAAATAGAGGGGGTATTTATACAAATTGAAAGACTAAAAGACTTTGCTATGAAAATTACAATCCAATCATTGCAAAGAATACGTAATGACTTTGGTGGCGGCATTTTGCAGAAATAAAAGTCGTCAAGCAGAAATAAAAGTCGTCAAGCAGAAATAAAAGTCGTCAAGCAGAAATAAAAGTCGTCAAGGACTAAAAATGGAAGGGTACAGAATGTTACGGTAACTCCTAAATCAAGCGTAGTACAAAATTCGTGAAAATCAGTCAAGTTGGGGGTCGGCCGTCACATCTGGGGGCTCAACTGGGAATGTCTCGTCCTCGAGACTAAAAGGCATAAGGGCAATCTCTTCCTCTATGACTTGACGGATTTGAGCGATTTCAGCAAGGGTCAATTTAGAGATGTCAACGGTTCTTCCATAAAACCTCGAAAGGAGCCATTCGTAGCCCAGGAAAAGCACATAGGTCTTGTCAACCATGTCTTTCACAAATTTAGATAGTATCGTTTCTTGTTTTCTATTCTTGCGATGCAAGCTTCGGGCTCGTCCTTGATGGAACCGGATCGTAGTGTCAGTTGCACGATTTTGACGGCATAACCACTCATGGTACTGCTGGCTAAGTAGAAGGAGCCTTTCGGGGTCTTCCTCTTGATCGAGAGGCGTCCAGTCGATGGTCTCGGACTCCTTCGTGAGTGCTTCCTTCATCGCTTTTTCCACGTCCTTCTTTGGGTTGCATTTGTTGGGCATGATAGATTTTTACTTTGCTTCGGTGGACTGGGGTGGGGAGAATGGAACCGTTGAGTCTTCTAAGCCAGATTGTACTTTCTTTTATAGCCTGTACATAGTATGGTCCTTCCCACTTCGGTTGTAATTTAGCCGACCATGATGATTCTACAATGTTTCGGTATACGAGGACTTGATCTCCGATATACAAGAGGGTTGCATTTGCCTTCTTGTTTTGGTTCGTCCGTTGTCTTTCCTGTGCCTTGTCGATGAACATGGATGCCTTCTTTCGGATTAATTGTAGTCTGCTGATATCTCGTGCAACGTAAGCCCACAAACGATCATCATACGTTCCATTATCCTTTTCGGGATGGTGAAACTCTCGGTTTGGCAATCTTCCATATACAAGCTCGAAGGGGCTAAACTTTGTTGATGCTTGGTGAATGGTTCGGACCGCAAAAAGAGCGCTATCAAGATAATGGTCCCATGTTGCTTCTTGATCGATAATCTTTGCTAAGATGTTCTTGACCGTCTGGTTGGTGCGTTCGGTTTGACCATTTCCCTGCGGGTGGTACGATGTCGTTCGGATATGCTTGATATGGTAAGTCCGCTCGAGTTCCCTAATTAATTCATTCAGAAACTCCGTGCCTCGGTCGCTGGTTATTTCCTTTGGTACTCCATGTCGGCAGATAATATCAGTGTGCAGGAACTTGGCCACTGTCTGTGTGTCTGCGTCTTCGACTGCTATTGCCTCTGGGTATTTTGTAAAGAAGTCTACTGCTAATATAATATATCTTTTTCCCGTTAATGTTACTGGCATGGGTCCCATGACGTCTATCCCGATGTGCGAAAATGGCTCAGCTTTAATGGTTGCAGAAGCAGCTCGGGGCATGTCTTTCGCTCTTGCTCGTTTTTGGCACGTATCGCAGTTTCGTACAAAGTTGGTTACGTCGTCTTGCATTCCAGGCCACCATGCCGAATTCCTGAGTCGATATAAGGTATTGTCCTGGCCTACGTGTCCAGATAACGGATGATTATGTACTAATGATAAAATGTTTAATACGTCCTTCTCCTGAATTACTGGAATAATGCGTCCCTCCTTTTTGCGATATAATAAATTGTCCTGAATTTCGTACTGCCTGCCGGTGGTTAATAAAATGTTCTTCGTCCAATCCTCCATATCTTCCCTAATTTCCCTCCTCGTCAACCAAATCACCAGATCGTAGTACAGTGTTGCATTCATTGCTGCGCCCCGCCTTGGGCATCCAATAATGGCATTCTGCTAAGTGCGTCGGCATTCTGATTTGTCTTTCCTTTCCTGAACTTTACCGTGAAATCGTACTCTTGAAGTGTCATGATCCACCGTGCATACATTCCACTTGGATCGGGTCTGTTGAACAACCATTTAAGTGCCGAATGGTCCGTGATGACTTCGAAGTGTCGTCCGATGAGGTAATATCTGAACCACTTGACTGCCCATACGACTGCGAGGCACTCCAGTTTGGTTGATTCATAATTCTTCTCTGCGCCGCGTGTTCCTCTGCTTGCGTAACAAATTACTCGTTCTAAGCCTTTGGTATCGTCTTGTAAGAGGATTGCTCCTACTCCTATTGCACTTGCGTTGGTATAAAGCTTAAAAAGCTTTGTCCAGTTCGGTTTTGCCAGTACGAGTGCGGTTGCCAGAGCCTTCTTTAATGCGTTTAGCGCCTCTTACTCGAGTTCGTTTTGTTCTTCGTCAATTTCTGCCCAGTTGTAGCTTTTCGTGAGAGTTGCGTACAGGGGTTCGGCTAAGCTTGCGAAATTGCGTATGTATCGCCGGTAGTACGAGGCTAATCCTAGAAAGGCGCGCATTTCTGTTCGGTTAGTAGGTTTCTTGAACTTGGTAACGGCTTCCACTTTGGCTGGATCGGTTCGGATTCCTTCTTTGTCGATGATATGTCCAAGCATCGTAACTTTTTCCGCAGCAAATGTACACTTCTTTGGTTTTAAATAAAGACCTTCGGTTCTCATTTGGTTGAATACTTCGCGTAGTGCTTTAATGTGGTCCGGAAATGTTACCGTGAATATCGTAATATTATCAATGTAAACCAATATCGTTTTTCCGACGAGATCTCCGAATATTTTGGTCATCATTTTCTGGAAACTGGCTGGGGCATTCTTGAGTCCGAACGGCATTCGTAAATATTTCCAATGGCCTTGTGGGGTTACGAAGGAGGCGATCTCTTGCGATTCTTCATCAAGTCCCATTTGATAATATCCACTGGTCATGTCGAGGGTTGTGTAGAGGCTTGCACGAACTGGTATCTTTGAAAAGGTATCGTCGATTCTTGGTATTGGGAAGGCGTCTCCTTTAGTGATGTCATTCAGTTTCCTAAAGTCGGTACACATTCTTGGAGCAAAGGTTCCTGCTTCTAACCCTTTCTTGGGTGTGATGACGTTCGGAAATCCCCATGGGCTGTCTGTTTCAGTGGCCATTCCTCCTTTGACCATATCGTCGATTTCTTTTTGTTGCCATTCGATATATGCCGGTGGTGTTCGGTACGGTGCGCATTTGATCGGGGGGTGCCCTTGGACGTTGATATGATGAAAATGCTTTGGCGGTTTTAGGTTGATCTCCTCGAAGGTTGTTGCGAATATGTCAGAGTATTCGTCGATAAGCTCTTGCAACTCCTTCTTTCTTTCTCGCCAAGTTGTTCTCCGAACGTATATGCCTTCTTATTCGCCGTCTTGGGTGCGTGCTTGAGTTCTGTTATGATTTTCGCGATATTTATTCCAGTAGATCCAAACCCTTTGTCTCCTCTGGTCGTTTCTTCGAGATTGGTTACTTCTACGGCCTTGCCTGTCCAGATGGGTATGATTATCAACTGCGCAATTCGATCTCCTTCATAAAGTTTGGCTATGTTGAATCGATGTCGGTTGACAACTACAATCTTGATTTCGCCTGTATAATCTGCGTCGATAACTCCTGCGTCAATCGTAATTCCGGCGGCTGCTAGAGAACTCCTTGGTTTAATTTGGCCGTAATGTCCTTGGGGTATTTTCGCAGCGATTCCTGTCCCAACTATGCATGATTCTCCTGGTTGCAATTCGATGTCTTTGACGGTAGGGAGGTCAAATCCGGCGGCCTATTCGCTTTTTCGCTCTAAAGGTTTGGCCTTCTGATTGGTTCGTACAATCTGCATCATGAAGAATTCTTTCTGTTCGTCCTCATCATCGCTTTCTATCATTTGCGGGCGAACTCCTCTTTCTAAGTCGACAGGTATTTCGTAACGTTGTCCTTTCCATGTAATTCGCATTTTACATGCGCCGAAGTCGATCACTGCTCGTACCTTCTTCAACCAATTATTTCCGATAACAAGGTCGTAGGATGTGGTATCGACCACCATTGCTGATACTGGGATAATAAGTTTACCAAAGCGGATTGGTAATTCGTGCACCTTGCCAAGTGGTGTTGCAACATGTCCATCAGCTACTACGATTGTCATGGTTGTGGCTTCTTCGATTTGCCACCCAAGTCGGTTGAGCATCGTCTTGCTGATAATGCATTCTCCAGCGCCTGTGTCGATAATGCATGGTATTATAATTTCTTCAATCTGACATTGCGAATATGCCGATGAGTTTTGCGGTTCGTCGTCCTCCGATTGTTGCGTTGCATTGATTTCTACTACTTCATAACCGGGTTGTGCATCACTTATTCCTTTTCGGATTTGCTGTCGGAAGGTTGGGAATTCAGCAAGTTGTCCTATTTTGACCGGGATGGTCATGTCTTCCATTTCTTTCCATACATCTAGGCCATATTTCTTGGATTTTCGCAGTTTGCGTTCCTTGTTTCCTTCACTCGCAGGTGCCTCAGACATTGGCGTGTCTTCTTGGATAATTCGATTTACTTCTTCTTCGAAGAGCTCGTCTTGTTCGTCACTGTCAAATTCTCGCTCTTGTGCCCGTTGTGCTACCCGCGGGGTCTTCGTCGTATAAGGAGATCCTGCCTTTTTGGGACGTCCAGGTTTTCGTTTTTCTTGTGTAGCCGGGAATGCTTCTATTTGGCTATACTCATCTTCGCTATTGAAGTCTTCTTCTTCAAAGGTGACAACATTTATCTGGGTTCGTCCTTGAGTTCTTGATTGGGCGATTCTGCTTGTTTCCGTCATGCATCTTGCAGCGTAGTGCCCTTTCTCTCCACATCTCTTGCATACTCTTGTGTCAGGTTGAGTGCAGTCCCTTGATGTATGTCCGTCTTGGTTACACCTGAAGCACCTTAAGTTGCCGATCGGATACGCGTTTGATCCTGTCACAGGGGTTGGGTTTGCCATAAACCGTTGGACCGGGCGCTGTGCATCGATCTGCTTCTTAAGGTCCGATATATGTGCAGTTATCTTGCTCATTTGTTCAATGAGATCGTCCATGGCTGGGTCCTTTCGTGAAGCTGCTCCCCAGTTGACTGTTGCTGGTGCGATGGTGGGTACAACTGCTGGTATGGTACGGGTTTCTTGAAGGTTGTTTGGTAAGATCTGCTGTATTATGTCTTGACCCGGGTTTCGTGTGGCCCAATATCTCTGTGCGTAATCCACCTTTTGTGCATGATTTAGTCCGACTGGGCTGGAGCGTACTTGGAGAGCGATTTCTCGATGAAGTCCGTTCATGAAGGATTGCTCTATGATAAGGTCTTGGTTGGCTGCCGGATACCCCGCGAGGTCTACCGCATGTCGTATTTTCGTGTGGAAGGCGAGAGGGCTTTCGTTCATCCCTTGGTATATTGATGCGAGTTGATCCTTCATGCTTTGCTGTATGTCGGCGGTATGATAGGTTGCTCTTAACCATGCGATGGCGTTGGTGAAGGTTACCAGGGCATCGGCTTCTGCGTTTGCTCCTCCTGCTCCTCTATTAAATCCTCCATTTGCTGCTGTAGCGGCTATTGCGGCATCGTATGCGATCTTGGCAGGTCCTTGCAAAACTGCTTCTAGGACGTTCACTTTTGCAACATTGTTGAACTGTCGGATCGCATTGTAGATGTGCAAATCTTCAATGAACTTGATTACTGATTCAGCTGGTACGTAACCAGTGAAGGTCGGTGGTCTTTCTGTCATTTCGTATGTGTTGTTTTCTGGTTCATCGTCTATTTCATCATCAGATGATTCATAAAATAATTCTTGAAGGTCGTCTCCAAAATCGATAGCTGATTCGTCGTCTGATGATAACCCGTCATGTACTGTAAGAGAGGCGATAGATTCTCTTGTCTCGCTGTAATCGCCGTCCAAAGGATCAGGTGTGATGAATTCTTCTTCTTCGGAGCCGGAGCTATTCGGTGACCTTTTTCGTATGAAAAGCGGGGGTGTCCTTCGATGATCCGTTTTGAATGATGCTGTCTTCCGCTATGGGTGCGCTGTCATTACTTGAAGGGGTAGTTCGGTCCTGCTTGAATGAGGATGTGAGAGTCGGTCTTTCGATAACTCTCCTGCCAGTCGGCACCAAGATGTGACAAATGTACTAAAAACCGGTCGTTCGTTCATTCGTTGAGAATGCTCAGAGTGTCAGACGTGATATCTCCCTTTGCATATCCTTACTACAGCTTCGTGCTGTGCTCTTCAGGCTTTACTACGACTGATATTGAGATATTCCAAGACTCTGTGCAAACTGATTTATTTAGATAGAAATAGAGGGGGTATTTATACAAATTGAAAGACTAAAAGACTTTGCTATGAAAATTACAATCCAATCGTTGCAAAGAATACGTAATGACTTTGGTGGCGGCATTTTGCAGAAATAAAAGTCATCAAGCAGAAATAAAAGTCGTCAAGCAGAAATAAAAGTCGTCAAGCAGAAATAAAAGTCGTCAAGGACTAAAAATGGAAGGGTACAGAATGTTACGGTAACTCCTAAATCAAGCGTAGTACAAAATTCGTGAAAATCAGTCAAGTTGGGGGTCGGCCGTCACATCATTTACTTTCATACAGTTTCCTTAGAAATTATTATTAACTTTATTACTATACTGAGTGTTAGAAATATATTATCTTCTAAATATTTTTTTTTAAAATTGCTAGAGTAACAATAAATTTATATTTATATACATTAGAAAAATAGTTAATTAATCTGCAAACTATTTTACTAAGAGCTATGAACAAAATAGCTATGAATATAGATACTAGTTATAAACTATAAACTATTATTAATAAACAGCTACAAACTACTTTAGAACTCTACTAGAATAATATCATAAACTATGAATATCTCTAAAACAATATTGCAAACTGCGAACTGGCTAGAACAGTCTATGAACAGCCTGAGAATAGTCTATGAGTATAGATGCTAGTTATAGACTATAAACTGAAATAGTTTCCTAATGTAGATAAGTTCTGACAGCAAGTTTTATATCTTTATTTTCTAGAAGACTTTTTACTTTAATATATCTCTTCTGCTTAAAATGAGGTATAAGTCATTTATCAACTTAGTGTTGTGCTTAACTTTGTAAAAGCTTAGTATAATAGTTGCTATAATTAGTACTTTCTATAATAAGATTACTAGCTTCTGATGCACTATAGTTGTTATTTCAAAACACCATATATTGTGAAATATGCTGAAGTTGTAAAAGAATTTTTTTAGATAGATTATTTGTTTTCTCTATATAAGTGTGTAATGCAGTAATATATATACTCTAATTAATACTAAATTCGAATTTAGTATCATCTAGTATAGAAATAATTGATGATGTTGATAATGTTGATAGTGATAATAATAGTAATAGTGATGATAATAATAATGGTAATTGTGATAATAGCAATATGGTAATGATAATAATAATGATAAGAAAAATAAAGTAATTTTTATTGATATTTTTATATCCTCTGCAAGATCTCACTCTTTTGCCTTTTTATATTATTGATTTCTTTCTAAATTTCTATACTTTATTAGTATTTTTAGCTCTTTTTCAATATATTTCCAGTCTGTTAATTCAGCTATAGTTATAAGTTCTAATATCTAGCTAAATTTACTATCTTTACTATGATTATCTCATTCTTGTTCAGCTCTATATTTTATAAGATTATTCTTAGTATATATTGGGTTGTACTTTTCATTTTCCTTACTATCTTCTTAGACTTTTTAAGCTCAATAGAGGTGAAGATATTGCTTGCCAGACTATTCCATTTCATTTCTATATATATATATAATTTTAAACTTATATTAGAGATTGCCAAATATATACAACTATAGATACAAGCCTGCAAGCATCTATAGAAATAGATGCAGACATGCAAACAGATCTGTAGCAATCAATAGAATATATATATATAGCTAGCCTGCTTGCATGTAGCTTATATACTTGTATAGATCTGCACATTTATTAAATATATAGAATATATTAATTTAATTTCTACTTATAATTATATTAAAGAAGTAGTAGACAATGATACAGCAATAATAATATAGTGATAACAAATATTATCAGTGATAATAATATAGATATAGTGACAATATTGACAGAGAGAAAAGCCATTATCATTTTGATTTTAGAATAACTGTATATTTATAACTACTTATTATATATAAAGATTTAGCAAAAAGTTATTATTTTTGAATATATATTACTTACTCTTAAGAGTAAATTCTAAAAAAAGCATTCTATTTGATTAAAACTATAAATATATTTTATCAATTTATGAAGTTTTTTTTCTCATAACTAGTATATTGTATGAGGAATAAAAGCTAATAGGTGGGGCTAAACCATGTTTAGGTATATACTGTTTTTGGGTTTTAAAATAGTCTGTATATATTAAATAACTACTTTAAGCATAGTTTAGCTCTATCTTTTAGCCTTTATTCCTCATACAATATACTAGTTATGAGAAAAAAAACTTCATAAATTGATAGAATATATTTATAATTTCAATCAAATAGAGTACTTTTTTTAGAATTCACTCTTAGGAGTGAGTAATATATATTCAAAAACAACAATTTTAAGCTAGAAGAATTATATTACTATATATATTTAATGATCACTCTAAGCCACAAATTACTGGCAATTAAAAAAATCTGCCTACTTAAAGTTACTATTTTTGAATGGATATTACTCACACCAAAGAGTGAATTCTAAAAAAAACACTCTATTTGATTGAAGCTAAGTATATATACTATTGATTTATAGAGTCAGTTTTTTTCTTTAACATTAAATTGTAAGAGGAATAAGAGTTGAAAGATGAAACCAAATTTCAGTTGATTATAGGCTTGGCACACTATACCGCAATAAAAAACTGAAGTGCCTCTATAACCAAAACTACTATTGTTTGTATCATGTATACAATTCATATGATATCTAAACCTTAAAGTAACAATTTTCCAGATTAGCAATCAAACAGTATTACTACAAATGAAAGTTATCAACTTTAGGGATTAATAAAAGGAAAGCATACATTTGTAAGAAAAGCATACATTTGTAAGCAAACATGTATTTTTTTCAGCTTATAAAAATATTTATTTTGTAAGTAAAAAAATATATTACTTAGAGGTGTATGTTGACGAAATTTCTTTTTTTTTTTTTTTTTTTTTTTTTTTTTTTTTATTTTTATTTTTATTTTTTTAATATTAAATTGTAATAGGAATAAGAGTTGTTGATTATAGGCTTGGCACACTATAGGATATGAGATATATCACAAAGACGGGTTACACGGGCTATGCGCAATCAAAGCACACAACAAAGATTTGCCAAGGAGTGGAACGCCGTAGACGCCGTAGACGTTGATCATTTTAGGGCGTGCTCTAGAGGCGATAGCGTGCACCGTGCACGAGCCGCTGGCTCATGATCTTCGGCGATACGGGGCACCACTCCACCAAGCCCCACTGGGTCACCGGGCCATTTTGTGCCTCGTCGAATTGTATATTGGCAGTCCCGGGTGCAACTGGTTGGGGTGAAGAATCATGAGTAAAATTCATTCAGGCCAGGTGGTCAAAACGGTAGGTAGGTAATTAGCCAAATTAGATGTACTGGACGGAGATTGGCTTTCCCTCAATATTTAAATGCCTTCTGTATAACATTGTAAACTCTGTTATGGATATGGGTTTGGCGCCTGTTAAATGGTGAAATTTTAAGTTTTGAATATGATTTCAACCCATTTCTCTCTATTTCCTCAACCATAATCGGTGGTAAAAGATATTAATTACTTAAAAAAAATTTTTTTTTTTTTTTTTGAAGATTTAGATCTTCTTTGTTTCCCTTTTGGCCTTTTTGGATAATAGGTAAAAAAATAAAATAAAAATAAAAATAAAAAAATAAAAAAAATTAATGAAAGCAGCGACATTTGTCTTTTAACTTGTTCAAAGCGAGAAATTGTAGGCCAGAAAATATTTTGATTCCGTTCCCTAAATTTTGTAGAACTCAAAGGACAAAATGAAGGGATCGACAATGATGTTGTGCGACGGTCCCTGCCTGTACGACAGGATTCTTCCCGCCTTAATATGTTCGGGCGTTCGCGACAGGCTCGTGTCTGCTTCTTCCCCCCAAAATTCATCCAAAATTCACCGCGCCGCACTCGCAACTCTCTTGTATTTCTCACATCCTCTCTCATGGGTCAAACGGCATCCAAGCTCGAGAGAGTACGATCCATCCGTGCCGGCGGTAGCCCTCGACGCAGTGAGTCGAACCGCAGCAGCAACGGGTCGTATCGCGGAGGGTCGCGCTACAACGGGTTGCAGCTCAGTGACATGATTGTCAAATCGCAACACGACGAGTTCTCGTCACAGGGGACGACGGATTATAGCAAATTCGAGTGGGTGAACAATGCCACAGAGGATAGCTCGTACTTCCTCCCCAGTCCCGGAAATGATGCCGAGAATGACAGGCTCACTAAGCAACATATCATGCTCAAGGCCGTCTTTGACGGGTGAGGTTTTGATTGTTGACTGACGCTGATTATAGTAGAATTGGCCACATCTGACATTCGTCGCGTTTCCTTCTCCTTTCCAGTAATTACTCGCCCGTAGTAAGGAGCATGATACACGATGAAGCAAAAATACTAGACGTTGGGTATGGTTTTTCCTTCCATTTCGGCATAGTGAATGAAGTGAGTTTCACATGATTATCTTCTTAACCATGCGTCTCTTGACACTTTGAACAGTGTAGCTGTGGATCAGCCACATGGATCATGGTAAGATTGCTCTTCTCCCCTCCCGGTTCTTCCTACGCACACCAGCGCGACCACTTGACAATTAAATCATGACCTCCTCTCTAGGAAATCGCGGTAGACTATCCTAACGCAGAGTGTCATGGCATTGACATATGCACCACTTTTCCTTACTCGTCAAGTCCCGGGAACGTGACCTTTCAGACAGTGGATGTCTGCCGCGGGATCCCATTCGAGAATGAAACCTTTGACTTTGTGCACATGCGCCTCTTCAGCTTAGCGCTGAGTGTGAGCGACTGGCCGCGCGTCATCGCCGAACTGTTCAGGATCACGAAGAAGGATGGCGTGGTTCAACTCGTGGAACTCGACCTCCGGTTTTCGACCAGCGATCCCGAGTTAAAGAGTTATATAAATGCTGGTATGGCGCGTTTATTCCTTTTCTCTTTAGATAACGTGGGTAGAAGCGATTGGAAAGGGGCATCTAATAAAATAAATTTCATGCAATTACAGCAGTTCAAACCCTATCCCACATGGGCAAGAGCCCAAGCATCGCCTTAGAGCTCCCCGAGTTGGTCTCCGGCGCCGGTTTCAAAATCCTTCAAACCAAGAAGCGCAGCGTCCCGTTAGGTATGTTTCCTCCCTTCTCACACGCACAAACACTCATCGCCTCTACACCGCTAACCCCCCCCTTCCTTCTTGCTCCTTGCAGGCAGCTCCGAACCGATCAGCCAGATCATGCTGGACGACTGGGAACGAGCGGCCCACGCAGTCAAGCATGTGGTTGCACCCTCGCTAGCGATAAGCGAACAGGAGGTGGGACACTTAATCGACAAAGTCGCAGCACAGTTCTCGTTGGCCGCCACGCAATCGCACGCCAACTGGTACTCGGTCGTCGGACAGCGGCCCAGGGACGCGCCGATTTTGAGGGAACCCCCCAAAGAACGGTGGACGTTTGGGGGGAGGTGAGGTGGGGTGATTCTCCATTTTTTTTTTTTTTTTTTTTTTCTGCTATCCCCCTCCCCGAGACCCGAATTTCTTTTTTTTTTTTTTTTCCCAAACCTTTTTTTTCTTTTTCTTCTTTTAATTTTTTTTTTTTTCCTTTTCGTATTTTTTTTTTTTGTTTTTTTTTTTTTTTTTTTTTTTTTTTTTCCCAAACCTTATGTTTCTCTCTCATCTCTTAATTTCTTTTTCTTGCCATTTCGTATACTTTTTGTTGGTTTTTTTTTTCTTTTTTCTTTTTTTTCTGTGGCGACAGATATAAGAAAATCTGAAGAGGATACGAGAATCTGAAGAGAAACGGTTGGTCAGGGAGAGATAGAGAAAAAAAATACCCATTTGTAACATAGCTCATTTTATCGTTTTATGAATTGCTTGTGCTCGTATTTTGTCTTTATTTATCGTTAAATTTCTATATACTTCGTTCGATCACAATCCACGGACCAAAATTAGGGCGATAGACCAATGTGCTATCATCACACATCTACTTCTACTTGTATTTAAATTCAGACAAAAAAAAACTTCAATAGATTCAAAAAAAGATACTTCCCCATTATTAGCTATATCGAAAAACAAGTGATGTAGTATAGTACAAATTAACACGCAATATGCACAGGTGAATAAACAGATTGAGAACACACACCCCCCCCCTCAAAAAAAAAAAAAAAAAAAAAAAAAAAAAAAATCTAGCGTAGTATTACATCCAGTCAAAGCCTTTCTATTGTGTTTCGGTTACTATCTTCCATAGATCCGGTGGCCGATGAGCCTTGTTCTTGGAGTAATAGAGTCCACATGCTAAAAATACCAAAACAGAGCACATGATGAGCATAATGCGATCATCATCATATCAACTCTTAATCCTAAACTTCCCTTTCCTCTAGTCCTCAACTAACCATTACATAGCTTCTGCTCTGGCGTCTCCCCCGCCCTCCATCCTGGCGTCGAGCTGGTTTGACAGTTCGCGCACTTGAGTCCGCTTCTGGCGGCGTTCTCCGCTTTACGCGCGCTAGCAGGACTGACAGCCCTGCTCGCACCACCCGCTGGGATGGGCAGCAGTGTCCCGGGGACCATGGACGACGACGCCATGCTGCTCTCGTTGTTCTCAAAGCTCATGTCTTGGGCATTCTGGGGGTCCTGCTGTGACGGTGAAGAATGCGCGGGGTCGAGGAGGTTCGTCGGAACCGCCGCGGAGGCCTGCTGCGGCGAGGGCGCGAGACGTGGTGGGTGGGCAGGAACGGATGTGGCGGGGAATATATTTGAGTAAGGGATGGACGGGTTGACGGGGGTGCTGGTGATGGTTGGTGCGGCGGGCAGGATGGATGTCTTGCCATAGGCGCCGCCGACTCCGGAACCAGAGCCGGACGCCGGGGCGGGGGCGATGTTTGGTAGGCCGTGATGGCCATGAGCGGCGGCGTTAGTGGCGGAGGTCGGGCTAGAAGCCAGATGCGGCTGGTGCCGGAGCGATGTGATAGTCTGTGCAGTCGATGTCGTCGCCGGTAGAACCGGTCGTTGGTGGATTGACACCTGCGGCGGCTGGGTCTGTGGTGCGATGTGCTGCGGTGTCGGCGGCACTGACTGTATGAACTGGATGGGTGCCTGCGGGACGAGAGGCTGTGATGCGCCGCCCGATGCATTTGATGCGGTCTGCTGCTGAGCCCTAAACATCTGTTGTTGCTGCTGCTGCTGCATCTGCACGATCATCGCCATGGTCGCCGCAGCGTTGGCCATTGGCGTGCCTGCAACACTCGTGCTTGGCACCGGGATCGTCTCCACTCCCGCAGGTATCGGTACTACTCCCACGGGCATCGACACCGACGTCACCGTGGTTCCTCCACCGGACACGTTCACGATGGGTGTCGCCCCCGGCCCGTGTACAGTGACGGTTAATGGCGGTGGCGCGGGCTGTGGCTTGGGCCGGACGACAACTTCGCTCGCCGGCGCACGGCCTGTCATGGCGACCAAGCGGGCATGCAGCTCGGCCACGACCTGCTCCTTACTCCTACCTTCGCCTGCGTCGCCCAAAATTTCCTTAAACATGTCCGCGTTCTCGCGTAGCCACGTTGAAATGTCACCACCGTCCATACGCACGGGCTCTGATGTCGCCGCCCCGCCCAACGCCTCCACCAGCGCGTCGAGGTCAATTTTGTCCGCCCGCCACCGGCTCAGTTCCTCGCGGTCCTCCTTCTGCCTCGGCACGACCCGCGCGCGATCCACCTCATGTTGTACGTCCACGACGCCCAGCTCTGTCACGAGAATGTCGCGGTTACGGTCGTTGCCTTTAATATCCGCGCCGTCTGGCGCCGCCACGCACTCCACTACCCTCCGTGCTACTGTCCACGCCCCCCTCGTCAGCTGTTCGGTGATCCGATCCACGCGTCCGTATAGGTCGCGCGTTAGCTCCTCCTTGCTCCTTTGCCCCTCTTCCGCCGACTCCTCCTCCTTCTCTTCCTCCTCCTCCTTCTTGACTTCCGTTCCTATCTCTCGCTTCACCACGACACCCACCGGCATCACATCCTCCTCGACCTTCACCTCGTCCACTTCACGTTTCATCCCCATTCTCTCATCCATCAGTTCCCCTACTCCCTCGACCACCCCTCCCACGAACTCACACAGACTTTTTACATACGCTTCTCCCCGCTCGTCGCCAAACACCCCATATAAATACTCTGCGTCGCGTGGTGAGAGGAAAGATGCGGGCGCGAGCGGGCCGAGGGAAGCAAAGGTACCGTAGTCGAGAGCACCAGCGGAGCGGTCCGTGGGCTCAAGAGAGTTCATATCGGATGGGTCACGGTAGGAGTGCGACGGTGGAAGGATGGTGAGACGGGGGATGGAGCCATAGGGAAGGGGTTGCGCAATTAGGTGGGAGATGTCGGGGACTATCGGAGATATGTTTGGTAAATAAGTAAAATTCGCGTTGGATCCTGGACGATGGAGGGATTCGAAGGCCGGCAAAAAGTGCCAACCCAACCCACTTCAAAAAACTATAACTCACCTCCATGCACCCCTACAAGACTTCCATCCGGCGCGTATACGATTCCCATCTCTCCCCCTCCGGGCCTCCTCCTCCTCTTATCCTCCCTCCGCTTCTTCCCTCCGGACCCACCTCCTGCCGTCGTAGCTGTTGCCCCGGGGGGTAGCGGCGTCCTGATCGGCGTTCCTGCCCTTGGTCCCTGGCCCCACTCGTCTCCTTCTCCCTGCACCATTTTGGCTCCCCCCCCGTCGCCAAGCCCGAGGATATCAACCTCCTCCTCCACTTTCACTGTCGTCTCACGTTTTACGGACGCCTGTCCCGTGTCCTTCTTCTTCCCTCTCGACGTGGAAGTTGGTTGCGCAGGGTCCTCGTACACAACAGTCTTTCCCTCCCGCTCAATGGCCTTGGCGCCGTACTGGAGGAGCTTGTCTGCAGAACGGTAGTAGGCCGTGTCCGGGCGGTTATATGTCTTGGCATTGGCAATGACGAGGTGAAAGTCGCGCGAAAAGTCGTCCATGGTGCGGTAGGCGTGCGCTTGCACCTTGGAACGCATGGTGCCAAAGTCCATTGGGTGGGTGATCACGGTGCGATAGTCAGGGACGAGCTTAGGGTCCACGGGAGTGAGGAAGAAGGCATAGGCGTCGCGTCTGAAGGAGGAAGGAAGAGGCAGGATATTATGAGCGCAAGATACATGCAACATATATAGACCCATCTGAAGACAAGCGTATCCTAACACACATTTTTCCTTACTCACTTTACAAATGCATCCAGCAGTTTTATTAGCACCGTCTCCAGATCTTTTTTTCTCGGCGTCCATGTTCTCGTTCCTTGCCCCTTGCTCGACTTTGGTGGCCTCCCCGGCTTCTTCTTTCCCGACCCACCTGTCCCCCCGGTCGTCGTCTTCCCCCCGGTCGTCGTCTTCCCCCCAGTCATCGCTGGCGTTGTCGTGGAAACCGGCTTGACAGTCACGATTGTCTTCCCGCTGGACTGCGACGGCGGGTGCGCCGTCGCTGTGGACGCCTGCCGGATTATCACTTTCGTTTGCTTGGGCGGATGCTGAGGAGGGGGTTGCGATTGCGACGCCCTTCGCTCGGATGCCGCCTCATCCTCGTCTTCTTCGTCGTCCTCAGGCTCAATTTCTTCATCCTCATCATTGGGTGAGTACCGAGTTGAGGTGTACCCACGCTCTTCAAGTGCTTCGGGATCTTCCTCCTCTTCCTCCTCTTCCTCCTCTTCGGGCTCGTCGTCGTCGTCAATCTCGTTGTCAATGAACGTGTATGGGCGTTTGCCCCCAGTGGGAACGTGCGCGTATGGCAACGGGTCCTGCACCCACGAGGTCTGCGCGTCATTGCCCTCGTCTTCCTCCTCTTCTACCTCGTCCTCCTCAATTTCGACGCGCTCGTCATAGTAGCCACGAATGTCAGTTTCCATCGCCGCGTCGCCGTCGTACTCCTCTTCCTTTTCCTCCTCCTCGATCACATTTAGGTCTTCCTCATCCGGTTCGTCGTTCACCTCCCGCCTTTCTCCTCCAACATGATACGAACTCGGCCGCGACTCCACCGCGTACGCCGCCTGCCCACCGTTGTCATCCTCATGGTTCGTCGAATGCTTCTTCTTGTGCTTCTTATGTTTCTTATGCTCCTTCTTCTCCTTGTGCTCCTTTTTCTCCTTTTTCTCCTTGTGCTCCTTATGCTCCTTATGCTTGTGCTTCTTCTTCTTTTCCTTCTTGTGCTTCTTCCGTTCCCCCTCTCCCCCTTCTACCTCCGCATCCGCTGATTCTGTATACTGGCGATGGTGGCCCCGGTGCCTCTTCCCTGGCGATCCGGCCTCTTCTTCCTCCTCATCGTCGGTGGGAGGATCGTGTTGGCGCTTCTGGCCTGCGGTAGGTTGCTCTGCGACGGTAGCATGGCGGTGGGCGGCCGGGTTGAGCGAGAGCTTAATAGTGTTGCGCGGCCGCTGTGTAGTTGGCGGTGGTGGCGGCGGAGGCTGCGACTGTGGAGAGGCGGTGAGATCTGAGAGGTCGGAGAGGTCGGGATCGTCGTCAAAGTCGAACGAGTCCGAGTTGGGCATTATATTATTATTTATTTTTATTTTTGTTGTTTATTGGAGGTGTGATGGTGTGTGCGTCGAGATTGGCCGCCCAAGCCTCCGACGCTGACGTCACACATGCTCTCTTCCCTTGTCCCTTCAGGCCCAATTCTTCCAACCAAATGATCGTGATATGTACCTAAGATCTCGCAATGCATTGATAATAATAATAACAATAATAATATGATTATGTAAAGACGTCATCTGTAGACAAGAATATTGCACAAAAGCGACTCGCAAAACAGCCATAGCACTTCTACAGAGTTAGAGAAGTAAAGAAACCAAAATGCCATCTGCACCCGCTGTACGTACCATCGGATCAATCACAACACTACAAGAAGCTTTTGGAAAAGAGCACACACACAAGAATAATTACCAAAAAGAAACATGCTCCAATCTGCATTCCGCCAGCGCCAGCCTTCTCCATCTCGTGCAACCAGCCGTCACATGACGCGCCAAACGCAATGCAAGAATGGAAAAAGAATCATATAATTTACATCGATTGAGGGTGAAAAGTAAGTACATGCAAAAGGTGAAAGCAATTCTGGATAAAAATGGAAAGAAAACAGATTACGATCCAAAGATAAAGCTTGGGATGTATAGGTAGTTTGCAACCCTCAACACTGATGGGACCCACTTCAAAGGATCGACAAATTCAACCCAATTTTATCTCCACCAGCCGTTCATCCCAAAAACACTTTCTGTACACCAGCCTTCCTCCGTCTGCACACTGCGCAGTTGGGCACCTTCTCTGCGCACACCTCGCACAGCACGAGGTGCCAACATCCGATGATAGCCGTGTCGATGGGCCTCTCATAGCATACGCGACACTTAAAGTCTCTAGCGGCAGCGTTCTGCCTGAGCCGCTCAATCTCGGTGCGCACGGTGTCTTTCTCCTCGCGCAAGTCTGTTACGTCCACTTCGAGTTCCGCCGTGCGCCTCTGCGCGTTCTGCCGTAGTAGAGTCTCTTCGCGCACTGCCAGTTCCGTGCTTTCGGACTGCGCTACCAGCTCAGCGTTCAGAGTTTCGAGATGGCGGCGCTCGGCTATCAGCCCGGCGTTTAGGGATTCGAGACGGGCGCGATCAGCGGCCAGATCGGCGTTCAGCGTCTCGAGGCGAGAGCGTTCGGCACCTAAGCGCGTACACTCCGCATCCAGCCGGACAATTTTGTTCTCTAGCTCCACGACGCCACGGATGAGAAAGGATGAATCATGGCGGGGCATACCGGCAGGTCCAGCGCGTGGGTGGGCACGCTCAGCGGATTCGTGGAGGGACTGGATTCCCCGTTGAAGGTCGTCAAGGCGGGAGGAGAGGATGTCGTTCTCTCGTTGAAGCTGCCGGTTGGTTTCAACGTATTGGTCGTTCAACTTGCGCAGGCGGCGGACCTCAAAGGCGTCGCCTGTATCATTGCTCGATTGGCGGCTGCTGCTGGGTAGCTTGGAGATTTGTTCGTGCAGTTCCTCGGTATTGTCGGTCGACTGACGGCGGCCGTTAGGCAGCTTGATGATTTGCTCGTGCGGACCCTCGGATGACAGTCTGGGCGGTTCGAAGAGTCTGCCATTACTCTCGCGCGAGTCTTTAGCGAAGGCCGAGCTGGGATGTATGGTCGGAGCGGGCGGAACCACGAGCTGTCTAACGACCGGCGATGTTGTGTCTTGTATCCGCGGCGGCGCGAGGGGTGAGTTGAGCAAAGCAAGCGCGGCGTCATTGACCACACCTGTGCCGCTCATTACACCCATGCCGTTCGTTACACCCATGCTGTTGATCATACGTGTATTGTTGATTCCATCTGTGGCGCTAATCACGCCTGTACCGTTGATCCCATCCCTACCGTTGATCATATCCCTACCGTTGATTACATCTCTGCCATTGATCACACCCTTGCCGTTGATCCCACTCGCACCGTTGATTCCCGTCGGTGTCGCACTGTACACCCTCTGCGGATCGCCGTTGACAGTCAACAATGCGCGTGCGTCTTCTGATTTCATCCATCCCATCGCCCGATCAGGCGCTGAATGCTGAAGAGAACTGCTACTATCCACCGCCTTGCCCCGCCCTTCCGTCCCTGCCTCTTCCGAGCTCGAAGGTCTGTGCAGGCGCGAAACCCAATCCATCATCGATGAGTCCTTCTCCTCCCAGGGGTGGTTAAGCACCCACTCCGTGTACGTCTTGGGCGCAACCGCTGGCAGCTCAACATCAAACTTCCTCCCAATCGCCATCATCGTGACGGAATCCTGCTGCTGCGTTGTTGGTGAAGGCAGCGGCCTCAGTGCTTTCTCGACTTCTTTCTCAACTTCTTTCTCAACTTCTTTCTCAACTTCCTTCTCGACTTCCTTCTCGACTTCCTTCTCGACTTCCTTCTCGACTTCTTTCTTGACTTCTTCCTCAACTTCTTTCTCGACTTTTCTCTTGACCTCATTGCGCAACGCTCCTTTCTTCGACTCGCCATCGCTCTCCCACTCTATTTCGTTCACGATTCTCTCTCTTTCAGCTTCCCCCACTTGGCCCCCGTTCCTGCCGTGCATCCAGTCCCATTCGTCCCGAAACGACCCCTCGGCACCAGCATCGTTCTCGTCGTCAATCCTTCGCCATGAGTAAGTCTCTGTCGCACGCTGTTTATCCCTTTTTTTGCGGCGTGACCATGCGTAATCGTCGGAATCGGCAGCGGTAGCCAGCATTGCGAGCGTGTCGTGTCCGTTCGGTCCTTGGTCCGCCCTCTTCTCTTCCTTTCTGCTATGCCGCATTGACATGTTCATTTCGTTCTCATCATCATTCACATTGAGCGTCACAGACGTGTTATCGTACCCAACATTCCTTCTCGTCTCATCCACCATAATCTTCTTTGGCCTCACCACCGACTCCTTTGTGACCGCCATTCTTGGTTCAAGCTCTTTCCCTTCATCCCTATTTCCATCCCTCTCATTCTCCTTCCCCGCGCTCACGGAATGAACGGTCCCCTGAGGCCTCTCGAACGGCACTTGATCTCCCCATAGCATCCACGTACATTTCGGCCTCGCCCCGTCTACACTATAATTTGGACACGTGAACGCGATACGATCACGGTTCGGCCCTTCTCTATACATATTCATCGTAACTTGGAGATTGCAAAAGCAACGAGGAGTGCGCGGGCTGCGCATCTGATAGCTATTCATTGTACGAAACACAACACAGAAAGTGAAATTAAAGTAGGAGCATATGGTGAGCTCGCGATGATGAGAAGACGGGGCTTTGTCCTCGTCCCAGAGAGAGCGGAATTCGTCCCATGCGTGCTTGTGCACGTGAAAGCCGCAGATGGGGCGGGTAGAGATATTGGTGGCTGGAGGATCATACAGTTTGAGGTCCGAAGGGGGAGGGTCGGTAGTGGGGTTGGTACCAGCGATAGTGGGTTGTTCATTATTTTTCCTTTTATCGTTATCGGCAACGATGGTGGTGCTGGACTCGCTCGTATTGTCGATGGGCGACGAGGACGAGCTGTTGGAGACGCGCGGGGACGAGTCCTCGTTGGCGAGCTGTTGCTGATTCTCGCGGTGATGCATGAAGTGGCAGTCATAAGTGGTACCGAACTCGGGAGAGTAGGTCGCGGAAGCGGGTTTAAGACAGAAGCATGTCGGAGGATCGGTAAAGCGCTGTGATATAAACTCTTGGAGAGAAAGGGCTGTCGTGGTGGCGCTTCCAGAGCCGCTGTGGCGAGCATAGTTCGAACGACGATTACGGCGTGGAGTAGGACCGTGCAAACGCGAGTGAGGGTCATTTTGGCGTTCGTCAGGGCCGGATTTCGGTGATTGATCCCGACGCGAAGGCGTGGGCGCCAAGGGTTCGTTATTCATCATATATCAAAGCTAGGTTGATTTGCTCAGTAATACAATGCAGTGCAGTGCCCTGTGAACGTCTGGAAGATTCAGTCTTCTTTTATGACCCTGAAACAATGACGTCATCATGGGACCAAAGTGTCTGGCTGATTGCCCACTATACAAGATTATCATCTATTATATGTGGCAACAAAACCAGACAAAGTGAACATTTGACGTCATTCAGGGAAGATTTTTGTTTTGCTCAAATTATTTCCTAACTTTCAATCAAGGTCACTTTTTAACCTCAATTTGAGTGCCCTGTTGAGAATTCAATTTTTCTAACTAAATCTTTAATCGAGTAACTTTTTCTTTATAGAATTCTGCTTTATTAATTAGTTCTTGAGGAGTTAACTCCTTTAATCGCTTATTCTCTTCTTCTAATTGCTTGATTTTCCTCTCTAATTCTTTAATCTTGTCTAGCAATTCCCCCTTTTATCATTTACTTCACTCTTCCGAGATTTTCATAAAATTCTCATGAGCTTCTCTTTCTTTA
Source organism: Endogone sp. FLAS-F59071 (assembly GCA_003990785.1). Classification (NCBI taxonomy): domain Eukaryota; kingdom Fungi; phylum Mucoromycota; class Endogonomycetes; order Endogonales; family Endogonaceae; genus Endogone; species Endogone sp. FLAS-F59071. Next base: position 5,811 of record RBNK01000373.1, on the reverse strand, counting down.
TGAATAGTTTATTTAGCATTATTCAATTGTTCTTGGAGAGAGTTTATTTGTCTTTTGTAAAAAGCAGGCATACTTTCTCTTTGGTAGGGTAAATAAGGAAGACTTTTTTCTTCTAGATTTTCCTTATGCCTAATGCAATAACAAAAGAGATTAACATCTAATTTAGTTTGAAGTCTTCTGCATCTTTCACACTTTAGTATTTAGTTATTCCAATACATTGCTTCACACTTCTCATAAACCACATCATCCGAAACATATTCACTATTATCCTTAACATAACTTATTATTTGGTGAATAGATTTATTATCCTCACTATAAAAGTTAGAACAAAAATCACAAGTTTCTTTACTTTTTGCTATCTAAATCTAAAACTACATAATCCAATTCTCTTATGTTAATTGGTTTTGATTTCTATTCTAGCAATTAGTTTCTGCCTTTAATTTTTGGTTTTCTTTATTAATTTTTAAAAACTAGTTTTCATCTTTGCTCCCAATTGGCAAATTTTATTCTGTTTGATTTTTCTAGGTAGAGAAGGTAAAGGCTTGTCAACTGTATAGTATAGTGATCTTTTTAATTTACCAATTTGTGCTTCTTGTTCTTTATTTTTCTTATGAGACTCCTCCAACTTTTTTGAATTATCTTCTAGTTCTTGCTGAAGTTTTTTTATCAACAATTCTTGCTCATTAATTCTGTCTTTCGCTTTCTGCAATTTTTTGGACTTTTCCTTAATCTCTCTTGCCTTATTCTCTGAGTTTTCTTTTAATTCTACCTTTTGAGTATTATTGAATAATTTACCAGTTTCAGTAAAAGAAATAAAGTAAGTTTTGGCATTAATTTTTCATTTTGCAATAATTCTCATAACAACTTCATTCAACTCATTTAACTCACTTTTTTTAATCTTCTCTAATAATTCCTTGAGTTCACCTATTTGTCAATAAATCCTCTTATTTTTAATATCTTCCTTACTTAATTCAGAATAGTCTAATAAAAGTTTTCCAACTTTTTTTGCCAAACCTTCTGTTTGTTCTTTAAAATATATTAACTCTTTAGTTTTCTCTTCTAACTCTTTTTTTTCTTTAATCAATTTATTCTTACTATCCTCTAACTCATTGATTGTATTTCAAAGTTTGAAAGAATTCTTCTAATACATAATAAACTGATAAAGTAAGGTAATATAACCTTGTCAAGAATTCTTAATAGAAAAGTTTTCACAAAATCCTAGTTAATTAGTTCTAGGATAGTAGGTTATAATATCATTAATCAATTCTTCATCAAGATTATTAGTGTAGTAAGTATCTCTTAGTGTCTCAATTAACTGTTACCTAACTTCATTGGTGGTTAAATTATTATTTTCATTAATATCAAATCTTTCTCTTAGTTCATTAATTTCTTTATCTTTATCTGCTAACTGACTTTTCAGTACTTCTATTTTGTTTAATAATTCTTTATTTGCTTTTTGTTGTATTTCTAGAATGTTTACCATAGTTTTTATTATTTATTTTTTTAATATACTTATATCCTTTTTATGATGATATATTAAGTATATAAATGATTTTAGTATTTTGCTTCAAAAAGCAGGAAAAGTTAGTCATATTGTCTAAAGATTAAACTTTTTAACTTGATGACAAGAAGGACAAAAGGAGGTAATGGAGGGATTGATTTTATTTTATTTATTATTCACTATCAGTATAGATTGGCCTTGAGCAAGTAATATCTTTGAATTCATCCTGGACAAAGGGACAAATATTATGATAAAGATATTCCCGATATTTCAATTCCATAGGAAGAGGCTTAAGCACTGAGAATGACAAAGCTTTGATTTTTTTTGATGGTTTTTAAGAGTTCTGATTTACTAGCTTCAATAATTTGAATTTCTGGAAAGGACCATTAGCGACTTCTTGAGCTTTGATCATCCTGGGATTAGTACTAGTAAAATGAAAATGTTGAAACTTTTGCAGGCTAGGTAATTTTTTGAAATAGGTTTCTAGGCCACTAATGATGTTGTAATATTGAAAACCTTCATTACTATTATAACATCAAGCTTTATTTAGTCTAGTGATGCTAGACCTTTTTACTATATCTATAACATAATCTACATAATCCACCATAGATTTACAATAAAGTCTTTTGATTAATCCAAAACTACCATCACACTTGAATTTGGTATGGCTGGGAACTATGAAGTTCAATTCAATACTTTCATAGTAACCACAGATAACCATATAGATAAAATCAAAGGGTGATATTGTTTTTGTTTTATTTGCCTACATTGTTACAAGTGATTTTTAAATATTTTTTGCCTTTATTTAATTGCTTAATTCCATCAAAGACTAAGCTAAGCATACTATTTAGACTCTTTCTAAGAAGTTCATTCTTATCAAGAATATAATTAATTTGCTTGCGGACTGCTTCATCTTGGATACTAAACAAATGTACCTTACACATACTAAGATAATACACTTTGCCAATTTATTGGTCTGAATGAGGTATATGGACATTTTGGGCTCAGTTATAACTGTAATGAGTAACTACATTAATACTGCAGTATGGTATCTTGCCTTTCAATAAGAAAATAGAATAATTCTAGTCAATGAGCTTTCTGTGTTTTTCTGCTAACTTGGTATTTTGGTTATAATAGTTTTGTTCTAACTTGGCTTTGGCTAGATGCTCTTTATACTTCTTTAATAAGTCTTAAGCCTCTTCCTCTTTATAGACTTTGAATTGTAAGTCATTCCTTAACTGCTAACAGGTATTATATAGGTTGGTTCAGGGATTCATAATTTGAATATATAGAGTTAGCTAATACTATAACTTGTGGAATACATCATATTTAAGAGTATATAATTTACTATCTTCTTCTAGGCTAGCTAGAAAGTCATAGTAAATAGACCTGTAGCTCATTTCTGCTAGTAGGAAGATAATCAATTGAGTTATATAATTAACATTTCTGACTGGGCTGGGTAAGCTATAAACTTTGGTGCAATTTAATAAAAAATTCTTAACTGCACTAGCTACATCAATCTTGATGACTATCCTGGTTTTTCACTATGGCATTCTTTTTATATTACCATAAACCCATAGTAGAAGGCCATTCTTTAGCAGATAATTTTGGATATTTTCAAAATAATTATAGCTAATACCAAGTATATTGAGGTAAGTTTTTTGGCAAATCAGAGTGCTATGATTTCAGCAGTAGATAGTTCTCTTATTAACCCGAGTCTTGTTCTTAAGGCACTGACTAGTACTTGTTGCTCCTCTATCCATGGATCTGAGTTGAGCAATTAAGAAAATGTCTTATTCAGGTTTTGTTAGAGCTTAAAAATCTTTGCATAGTTTAGCAAATTTTTCTTTCAGTATCTTGGCTGAGCAACCACAACTATAGCTCACTTCCAGAAAATGGAGAGCTTTCTCATATTTATTTATAAATGCATCATCTACTATATATATATTTATATATATATTTTATGCACAGTTTGTCTGATTTTGTTAAATTTCTTTTATATAGTGTATTGAGGATACATATAGGAATATCCCTATATATCTGCATACCTGTGTAGCCTTCTACTTAGAGATTTTTCTTTTTTTCCTAAGCTCTTGGGATATTTCTAGTAATTCTCGCTTCTTAGAATTTAATTTCTGCTGAATTCATCCAGAAATATTTTCTTAATAAGTAGTAGTTATACTTTTATTAGAACAGTTATGTAATTGTTAGTAAATTTCATAGGTAATCCTCTCTTTATCTAAATATTCTTGAATAGCTTTAGTGTTAGATACTTTGAAAACATAAGGAGTAATCTTTTTGCCTTGTTCACTTTTCAAAATGCTTCTGATAGTGCTGTAATTTTTTAGTTCCATAGTAGACTTAATGTAAACTAGTTTCATATTTATATATTTACATAGGAATAGTTCTATATTCAATTGGGAAGGCATAATTCCAAACTTCAGGATTCTCATTTGGAGTCTTTATTGTTATATATACTGTATATGGTTTAGGAATTTTCATTTATCTCCCTGTGATGGTATTGGATAAAAAGTAGTTATAAAGGATTTAATATCAAAGAGGGTTTTAACAGTGAATAAGTACTACAAGACTAGCTAGAGAATAGCTCTGCCTAAATAATTTACTTTGGTCTTTATTGAATAAAAGATCTATCTATTTATATGTAACCATTGAGTCATAGTATAATCAAACATATCTTAGATTTATAAATGCACTATGTAAGATAGATTAATTACATCTTAAATGAACAAATTAAATTAATGACTCTGTGCAGGAAATGATCTGAAACTATTATCCTCTAAGACCTCTACTATAATGGGCTACAACCTGGTCTAGTTGATTAGGATAGGCTATTACCATAGAACCTAGTACTTCAATGCTATAAATCCTTCATCCAGTCACATAATGCAGTTCAGCTCTTCTGCACTATCATTCATTCTTTCACTTGTTCTACTCTAAGACATAATATAACTTCAGCTATGCAAGGTCCTGCAGATGGCTGCAGATGTCGGAAGAATGATTTTGGAGCTTGGTAACTGCTATTTCAAATATGTCAAGGATGCTATTTCAAGCAGTAATAGTTAAACCATTTTTAGGTCAGAGATGTTTCTTGACTGTCACACTCCCCCTCTTGGACTCTTTGGTAAATAGCTCTCACAATCTTCGCACTGCCTGAAGATAGTTACCAGTGGTTTATGAACCACAACTTATAATAACAGAATTCTATACACCTATCTCACTTTGCTAATGTGTATTTTATTGGTACTTCAAAATTAGCCTTTCAAAACATAAACTATCTTCAATGGAATCTCAGTAACAGTCAACCTCTGCTATCATAATCGAGGCTCCTTCAGTCTCAGCTCAGCCTATTACTACGCTGAGTAAAGAAGAATGAAAGAGGGTACCAAACAGTGAGGAGCTTCTGTCTATAGCTGCACAGGTATATTGATATACTAATGACCTTGAATAAAAGTTTTCATCATATTGTCAAGCAATTGACTCTTGCTCTGTACCTTTGAAAGCATGCAAAATATCTGAAAAAGCTCTATCCTAAAGATATATCAAACTTGCTAATACTCAACCAAACTCCATCGGTCTTGATACAGGGAGCTCTAGATTTCTATAAGAAGGGTGGCTCAAGCCTTATCTTTTCATAAGCTTCTGACAATGAATTCATAGCAAGGGTGAACAAAGCATTTGATTCAGCCTCTGGCAAACCTCTTACTAAGGAAAACCTTCAATGAGTGATGAGATGGCTGCATTTCCAAGGCCTAGTTATGTCCGAACTCATCACAGGAAGCAAGCTTACTTTGGCACAGCAAATCATGCAATATCTTAAAAATGAAGTTCTTTATAGATTTTATCTCTGCATGTCCAATGGAAACACTGTCATCCTGAAAGAGGTACTTCTGTTCATTGCCATCACTTATCTTTATATAGTCAGAATCGTAATTTCTTCACATACAGAAAACCAGTCGAAATCTCCTCAGACACAGGTAGAGAGTGTCACACAGTCATGCTCCTGAATCATCAGAACTTAATATTATTAATGAGGGGATAGTACTCACTTGAACTAGTAAAAAATTGGGTCAAGTGAATAGCTATACTACATATGACCTTTACCCCACTAATAGCCTCTCCAGCTATAGTTCAAAGGCCTCAAGGAGCAGCTTCTAAGCAGAGGGTGCCTACAAATTACACATTGATTAGTGATGATACACTAAGAGATTTGCTGTGATTAGTAATATAAGTGTAAAATTATTATTACTTATTTTAATTTTTGAATGGTTTACTTACTTTTTTTTTTTTTT
>RBNK01000372.1:0-27151 GCA_003990785.1 Endogone sp. FLAS-F59071 | reverse complement strand
TTTTTTTTTTTTTTTTTTTTTTTTTTTTTTTTTTTTTTTTTTTTTTTTTTTTTTTTTTTTTTTTTTTTTTATTATTTCCTAGATTTATAATTGTAAATAGTTGATGGTCATTTTTGGACGCTTTAATGTTAGCTTTTAGTTAGTAGGGTGTATGTTGAGATTGAGTATTCTCTGCATGCTATCGATGAGATGAGAAAGCTGTGACCTATGCGCAACCCGATGATACAAGGGCCCGAAGGTAAGAGGTAATATAATGGTATAGTAATACGATGAGTTTTTTTTAAGCCTTATTTCAATGACTATAAGGCATGTCTCATATCGAATTTTCCTGAAATGGAATTTGTTCAGAGCGACTCGATGACATCACCAGGGTTGACATGTGACAGAAAAGAACTTTCGACGCTTCACGTTCCCTTCCGACGAACGGATCCTTTCTTCTGAACCACTGAAAGATGTCGCACCTTCTCAAGGCCGCTGCCATCGCTCGCCTCACGCGTCCGGGCTTCCTCCTCCTCCGCCCTCTCGCCGTCTCTCACTTCTTTACCACCTCCTCCGCCCAAAAAGATATCCAGAACATCACCATTGTAGGCGCCGGTCTCATGGGCGCCGGCATCGCCCAGGTCGCAGCCCAGGCCCAGCTCAACGTAACCATGGTCGATCTCTCCCCCGACCAGCTCCAGAAGGGCCGTGATATCATCTCTGCCTCGGTCAAGCGCGTTGCCAAGAAGCAATTCCCCGATGATAATGCCAAACAGACCGAGTATGTTGACAAGACCTGGAGCTTTATTAATACCAGCACCGAGTCTGAACCCTCCGTCGCCAATGCTGATCTCGTCGTCGAGGCTATTGTTGAGAACATTGCTGTTAAACAGAAGCTGTTTAAGGCCCTCGATGCTGCCGCCCCCAAACACACCATCTTCGCGTCCAACACGTCGTCGTTGCCCATCACCGAGATCGCGAAGACCACAAGTGAGGACAGGCAGAAGAGGTTCGCGGGGTTACACTTTTTCAACCCTGTACCAGCAATGAAGCTTGTGGAGGTGGTGAGGACGGACAAGGTGGATGCAGACGTATATCAGAGCTTGATGGATGTAAGCAAGCGGATCGGGAAGACACCCGTCGCGTGCAAGGATACTCCCGGGTGAGTTTTATTGTTGAGGAAATGGATCCATGCGGAAACTTGCAGTGGAACTTTTTACAGAGTCCTTGGAATCCACACCACCAAATTCATATATTAATGTGTTTTGCGATTAATCCGACTTCACCCATCGTCCTCAGCTTCATCGTCAACCGTCTTCTCGTCCCCTATATGATGGAATCTTTCCGTATCCTTGAACGCGGTGAGGCCACTCCTGAAGATGTGGACTTGGCTATGAAGCTCGGTGCCGGTTTCCCTATGGGCCCGATCGAGCTTGCGGATGTGAGTAAATTTCTTTTATTCTCTTTCGAATCTCTGCGCTCTGCCTAGTCTCATAAGCCTGACTCTCCTCGTTTTCTCCTACAGTTTGTCGGGCTTGACACCACAAAGTTCATTGTTGACGGCTGGGCCAAAGAGGGTAAGGTTGAACCCGCCCTCGTTAAACCCGTGAAGCTGCTAGACGATCTCGTGGCTAAAGGACACCTCGGGCGCAAATCCGGTAAAGGCTTTTACGAGTACGATAAGCCTAACGGAACGAGAGTCGGGGCGCCCAAAAAGTGAGCCGATTATCGCCGGGAATAGAATGGATGAGTTAAACTCTATTCGGGAAGCTCAATTGGAAATGTACACAGTTTAATACATTGACGTGTCAGGACAAGATTACTGAGTGTTTGTGTGCTTGATGGTTTTCAAAGATTCAACTAGTTTCACCCCATAGCTTTTTTTTTTTTTTTTTTTTTTTTTTTCACTTGAGATATCGCGTAGCTGTCAATCAACTACCGAAAGTTGAGCTGTCCTCAAAATTCGACATCACCTTTTTCTCAAAAAAGACTCGTCCTACCTTCCTACTATTTCAGGAATTGATCTTATCAAATTTTCAATTTTGAGCATGTTGAAAAGTGATTGAAAACAGCTAATTTACTCATCTGATCTATCAAAATAAGACTTGAGTGATTTGATTGTACCAATTCTATTGGCTAATGTTATCAAAAGGGCTATTGCTATACAATAGATAAAAACATTTATAATGAAGCTATATTTACAATAAAATAACTTTAACTCTAGCTCTTTTAGATAAAGATTTACCTCTAAGAAAGGAAAAGCCCATGACATGAAAAGTAATATCAGGAAACTATTTTCAGTTCATAGTCTATGACTAGCATCCATGCTTATAGGCTGTTCACAGGCTGTTTGCAGGCTGTTTGCAGGCTGTTCTAGAGGTGTTCAAGATTTGCAATATTGTTCTAGTGGAGTTCTAGAGTAGTTCATGGCTGTTTATTAATAATAGTTCATAGTCTATGACTAGCATCTGTGTCCATAGCTATTTTGTTTATAGCTCTTAGTAAAATAGTTCATGGATTAATTAACCATTTTTCTGATAAAATAGTCAATTTTACAATACTTCTTAATATATACTGTTATTACTAATAAAATAGTGAATAATAATAATGCTAATTAAACTATTTTAAATAAAGCTAAAAGTATATATTACTTAATAAACAAAATAATATTTCTAAATATTATAATATTTCTTAGAGCTATATAAAGAATCTATATTTCTATTATAGTGCAAAACTCTTCAAGAGAGCAGTTTCAATTCTAGAACAAGATTCTGACATTATAGTTTTTTTTTTCAGTTTCAGCTTATATTTGGTACTTAGAAAACCTTTTATCTAACTTCCATTTCAGCTTGTATTAACTTTAGAACCTTTTCATTTTAGCTAGTAAAGCCTTTCATCCAGCCTTCATTGCCTTTGGTACTTAAGTTTTTAAGTGTTTTGAAGCCTGCATTTTATATCTGTTTCAGCTTTTATTACTTTTAGTACTTAGGTTTTTAAGTGTCTAAAACCTTATATCTAGCTTCTAAAGCCTTTTATTTATCCTATTTTAGCTTGCATTAATTTTAAAGTCTTCCATCTAGCCTTGTTTCAGCTTGTATTACCTTTGCTTAAATAAAGAGTTATATAGTAGTTAATTTGCATAATTATTGTTCCAGTTGAATATTCTACTAAACAGTATTATCTGTGTTGAAGTTTAGATCTCCAAATGTGTTTTTGGGATAAAGAGCACACTAGCTCATAAAGCTAAATATGCATGTATTTATTAATGCTAATATATGATTGGTCGATACAGACAAAGATCGTCTAAGCTACAATTGAGTGATGTACAATTGATCATTGATGGGAGAGAGAGATATAATAAGCTAATAATTTCAACACTCCCCCTGCTTGACATATCTCGATAAAAAATAAAATATTCAACTATATATTATGAGTGGTATCCATGAAGTATATTTACTTTAAATAACTATATAAAATACTACTTGAGTGATAAGAATGACATGATAAGGGAAATAAAAGTTTTTTTTTTTTTTTTTTGAGAAAAAAAAAAGGTTAGTTACATAAGCCCATTTTTGCAATTAACATTTCAAGTCTGGGTCGTGCAAGTGGCTTGGTTAATGCATCAGCGATCATTTCATCTGTTATCATGTAAATGATATCTATCACCTTTGATTCAACTTTCTCTCAAATAAAGTAGTGCTGAATATTAATATGCTTTGATCAAGCATGATTAATTGGGTTTTTGGCGAGGGCAATTGCTGATTGGTTGTCTTCAAATAAGGTTGTCACACAATTCTGTAAATATCCTAGCTCATCCAATAGAGTGCATAGCCAAATGGCTTCTCTCATCACATGTGCTAATGCCATATATTCTGCTTCAGTTGATGATAGGGCAATGGTTGGTTGGCATTTGCTTAACCAGCTGATGGCTCCCCCTGATAGGTTGAAAATATAGCCTATGGTTGATCATTGTGTATTAATGTCTCCTTCCCAGTTGGTATCACTGAAACTGATCAGCCTTAGATCCTGATTGCATCCAAGGTACAGCTTATAATTGGCTGTTTCTTTAATATATCTTAATAATCGTTTGAGGGCATGGTGATGTTCTTGCATTGGATTGGCTGAAAATTGACTGATGATGCTAACAGCAGCAGCTAGATCAGGTTTCATCCCAATCATCAGATACATTATGCTACTAATCATTTGTCTGAATAGATTTTGGTCTGCAGATTTTCCCCCTTCAGCTTTGAGTTGAATAGATGGATCAAGGGGTGTACTGATTGGCTTGGCATCTATCATATTAAACCTTGTAATGATTTGATTAGCAAAGTGACTTTAATCAATTGTGATTGTGTGTGTTTTTTGATCACGCATGACTTGAATATCCAGAAAATATTTAATTTCACCACAGTCCATCATATCAAATGCATTGCTAAGCTCCACCTTGAATTTGTTCATTATTTCCATAGAATCAGCTAGAATTAGTAGATTGTCAACATATATGGTAATAATTATCAGCAATTGATCATCTTGTCTTCTTCTTAGATAAATGCTGTGATCTGATTGTAGTCTTGTAAAATTTAATTGGCTGAGGTAGTTGTCAATCTTCTGATTCCACATATGAGGTGATTGTTTTAGTCCATACAATGATCGATTGAGCTTACATACAGCTCTCGGTGACAGCTCTGATTAGTCAATTCTTTCAGGTATTATCATGTAGATCTTCTTATCAAGATTGCCATTCAGAAATGCAGTTTTTATATCCATTTGATGAATTTCTAAGTTTAGGGCTGCAACGATCAATAAAAGTGCCCTAATTGATGTGAATTTTGCTATGGGAGCAAATGTTTCATCGTAATCAATTCCTTGCTGTTGTGAATATCCCTTGGCAACTAATCTTGCCTTGTACTTGGCAACTGATCCATCAGTGTTGAGCTTCTTTTTAAATATCCATCTACATCCAATCAGCTTGTGTCCCACAGGCACCTCAGGTACAATCGTCTACATATCATTATTCTTAAGTGATTTAAGCTCTTGATTGATTGCTTCCTGCCAAAGCCTTGCATCAGGCAGGGAAATTGCTTCCTTGTAGGTCATTGGATCATCAGTCGATTCAATTAAATTAGCTTCTGACATGTGATCTTGCCAAATTTGTAGGGCTTCAGTATCTATCAATTGTTCGATTGGCTCCCAGGTGTTATCATCATCATCATTATAGCCTAGCCATTTTACCAGATATTGCCTTTTTTCATCAATCTTGCATTCTCCAATAATCACTTCAATGATATATTCTTGATCTTCTGGGTTGACGATTGTTTGGGATTTTAATATAATAGATTCATTAAATGTGACATTATAGCTGATCTCTATCTTTCTATTGGTTGGATCCCAGAGCCTGTATGCCTTCTTTTCATTATGATAGCCAATCATTTTAAGCTTTTTGGATTGGAGCACCAGTTTCGACCTTTTTCCTTTGCGAATATGCATATATGCATTGGCCCATATGACGCGTAAGTTACTGATATCAGGCTTGTGACCATGCCATAATTCAAATGGTGAAGCACTCTCCTTATTGGCTCGCATTGGCAATCAGTTATATAAATATGTAGCACTTGCGGCAAGTTCAGCCCAAAGTTCATCAGGTATGTTGGCAGTGATTTTAACGGCTCGGATTAACTCTATCAATATCCGGTTATATCGTTTGATGACATTATTTTGTTGTGGCATGTCTGGCATCATCATTTCATGATGAATTCCATTTTTGATTAAAAATTCGTGCATCTCAGTGTTTACATACTCTCCCTCTCTATCAGACTAGAGAATCTTCAGTTTTTGGCCTGATTACGTTTCAGTGAATACCTTGAATGCTCAGAATCAATTGAATGTATCACTTTTGTTGTTAATAAAATATGTTGTGATGTAGCAAGTAGCATTATCAATGAATGTTAATATATATTTTGCTCCATTGACTGATGGCATGGGCATCGGCCTGTACAGATCTGAGTGCACCCTTCTGATAGGCTCTATCGATCAATTTTTCGCATGTCCAAAAGACTTGCAGTGTGATTTCGCATATTCACACCCAGTGCATATTTCGATTTATGTGGTCAGCAGCTGCACATCTCTGAGCTCTGTGACAAATTTGTTGATTGATTGCAGAGTATTTCGGCCCAGATGGCCCAGCTGGTGATGCTATAGTGTATAGTCATCAATCTTAGAATTGGTGATGTTTGCTTCTTGCTCTGGTGATGTCGATAAATGAAATAGGTCACCATCGGCTTGTCTAATTTTGATTTCCTTGTGATCTGTACCAATTTTAATTACTGATCCATTGCTTTTGAAGGTTATGTCATTTCCGTTATGTATCAATGCCTACACAGATATTAAATTTCTGGTGATTTCTGGTACATATAAAACATCTCATAATTTCAGCTCGTCGTCGAGCTCAATCATCCCAATGTGCATGGTGCGTAGCTTCTCGTTTCCTGCACACGTGACCAAGCCGTCGTGCTCAGCCACCATCTCAAAAATCTTCCATTAGTTGAACATATATTGCATAGTGCCTGAATCAATGATAGCACCAATCGCCAGATTTGCTTTGGCTCTTGGTTTAGCCTTTTCTTTTTCTGTTTTTACCCAATCGTTGAATTTGTTACATTGGAATATTCTATGTTCTCCCTTACAGACGTAACATTTCCAAGGATATCCCCAAAAATTCCCATCTTGATGGGCTCTGCGATCACTGCCTCAGTCACCTCTGTCATTATGATAACCTCCTCGATTGTTTCCATTATCATTGTTATAGCCTCAGCCTCGTCCAGCGCTTCTGCCTTGGTTGCTGCGACCACCACCTCAGTAGCAGCCTCAGTAGCCGCCTCAGTCTATCACATAGGCTTCATCGTACCTCTGCTTACTATTTGGATCAAACCTGATGCATGCGAGTTGTAAAGCCTCCAGCGTTGTCGGTATATTCTCCCATACAAGTATTAATTCCTGGTACCTGAGGCTTAGACCCCAGAGATATTGTAGTATAGCTTCTATATTAGTCATGTCTTTGATTTGTACCATAATTCAGTTAAATGCATCATTATAATCTTCGATCAATCTCTTTTGCTTTATCAGCACAAGCTTATTGCACATTCATAACAATTGTTCCATTGGTGTATATTTTTGCATCATAGCCTCTTTAAGCTCATTCCACGAATCAAATTCTCCTGATGTGTTCACGTGCCTCCATAGCTACATTCTAGCATTGCCTGTAATTTTACTAATCGCTGTGTTGACTTCCTCCTTTTGTACTGATAGATCAGCGCTGGTGATAAATTGCTCTACAGCATCAAAGTAATCAAACAGTCTGGATGCACCTCCTGACCTATCGAATTTGTTGATCGATCTTAGATACTCCTTCATCAAATCATTAAGCTTTGTTGATGTTGTTGGTGATGATGATTGTGTTTGTATTTGTAGTATGTTACCTTCTATAGCTGTATTCTGATTAGTTGGCACATTGGGTGATATATTTGTTTTGTCGATTTTTGCCATCAATTTGCCCAATAGGGTTGCCAGTATGTCTAATTTATCTTCCTGATTTCTGATTGTTGTAGCTATCTGTTTCTATTGATCGAGGCTAAATCCTATATTGCTCTGATGATTGCTATCCAATCCTTCATCATCATCAAGAGTTTGATATCTGTTGTCTGTTTTTGATTTAGACCGCAATCTTGTTGATCTTGTTGCTAACGATGATGTGTATAGATTATCTATTTCATTGTGTCATGTCATTGAATACTATGTCATTACATGTTGTTTATTGTGTTGCTTTATCACAGTGTCGTTTGTCGCATTGTTTATCGCATTGTTTGACGCATTGTTTACAATGTTAAATAAACGCTTACTGTAATCACAGTTATAATTGCTATGATTGTATAGATCTCAGATTGTTGAGCTGCAATTGAGTAGCTCAGGGCTCATAACCTGTTAAAGTTTAGATCTCCGAATGTGTTTTTGGGGTAAAGAGTGCACTAGCTTATAAAGCCAAATATGTGTGTATTTATTAATGTTAATATATGATTGGTCGATATAGACAAAGATCATCTAAGCTATAATTGAGTAACATATAATTGATCGTTGATGGGAGAGAGAGATATAATAAGCTAATAATTTCAACAATCTGAACTTTAAGACAATTATCAATATCTAGCATTACCAAACAGCATTACCTGGACCTCAAAGCAGTTATTAGCATTTACTAAATAATATATCTAAACTCAAAGATAGTTATTAACATTTACTGAATAATATATTCAAATCTCAAGGCAGTTATTAACATTTACTAAATAATGTACTTAAACTCTAAAATAGTCACTAAACATCTATTTCATTATCTTATATTATTTATCTAGTAAGAGCCTATATTTTATTTTACCTTTCATTTAGTAAAAAATTTATATTTACACTTTATCTTTTATTTGGTAGAGAACCTAGGCAGACTAGTACTAGTTAATACTATATTCTAGCTAGCAAATAATTTTAATCTGCAACCTATAACAAGACTTCAAACTTAAACTTATATTAAACAAGCCTTAATAAATAGACAAACTACCTATATTTATAAGCTATATATCTATAGAATTAGTTATTCAGTTTCTCTAAAGCTTTAAGCTCTTTATAGTAGTAAAGAATTATACTATAGTATAATAATATATAATACTTTATACTATATTATAGAGACCTTCAATAGTGTTATATACTACTATATAAGTAAATTCACCAATTGATAATATCTCTAATAAAAATTAATTAAGAACAACTAAAGCTTAGCTTTATGCTACCAATTATATAGCTAATGTTCTATTAGGAAACTAATTTCAGTTTGTAGTCTATGACTAGCATCTATGCTTATAGGCTGTTTATAGGCTGTTTGCAGGCTGTTCTAGCTAATTTATAGTTTACGATATTGTTCTAGAGGTATTTAAGGTTTGCAATATTATTTTAGCAAAGTTCTAGGGTAGTTTGCAGCTGTTTGCTAATAATAGTTTATAGTCTATGACTAGTATCTGTATCTATAACTATTTTGTTTATAACTCTTAATAAAATAGTTTGCAACTCTTAGTAAAATAGTTTATGAATTAATTAATCATTTTTCTGATATCAGCAAAGCTTAAGAGACTAGTTATAGAATATTTAGCAAAGTTCAACTAAAAGCCTATCAACATTCTATATATATATTAAATATAATATTATACTTATCAAATATCTACTAGTAATAGTTAACTTTATAGTAGAAATTACATTTATAAATAGACTATATAAAGACCTAGCTATAATGGTCAAATTATTTCCAATTATCTTAAACTTAATAGTAAAAGTTAATTATATATAAAAACTTTAGACAATATATGTTAGAGACTAGCTCAATACTTATTATCAAGCCTTAGCTCTTCATTTATAAGCAAGATTGATAAAAGACCTTAATGAGATATCAAACTAGTAGTAGTAGACTAGAATATAAATATACTTGTAAAGAATACTCAGAATAACTTAAATAACCCAATAATAGAGTAGCTGACAGAAGCTATAAGCAGAATAATAGCTTATATTATAGACTTGAATAGAAGATTAGAGACTTACAAAATGTTTATATAATGATTTATTGCTAACATCAGAAAAATAGTTAATTAATCTATAAACTATTTTACTAAAAGCTGCAAACTATTTTACTAAAAGCTATGAACAAAATAGCTACAAATATAGATACTAGTTATAGACTATAAACTATTATTGGCAAACAGCTATGAACAGCTGTGAACTATTCTAAAACTCTGCTAGAACAATATCATGAACCATGAACTGGCTAGAACAGTCTATAAACAGCCTATAAACAGTCTATGAGTATAGATACTAGTTATAGACTGCAAATTGAAAATAGTTTCCTGATGAATATAGGAAGAACTTCAAGCAAGCTTTACCTAGGCTACTATAGTAATCATTAGTATTGAGATTGCTGAGAGGAGATATATATTTTAACCTTAGTAACTACTATCAAATATCTTACATCAAGATAATGCTACCTATAAAGAATTCCACCAATGAGAGATTAGGAATATATCAGAGAAAACACTGCCAGAAGGACTCAATCACTTTCTCTAGATATATTCGATATAACTAATATGATTCAGCAAGCACTCCTATATCAAGATATAAAATCATAGGCTTCTATTAAAGTTAATTATACAAAAGACCTCTTGAATATAGCAGACATCACACTTATTAATATAGAGCACTTTTCTCGAATATAAAACATATTCTATTTCAAGTCCTACTACCAGTTAGGATATGCTCTGAACACTACCATAAATGAAGAATTGGATGAAAATCAGACTGCTTACAGCCTTGGCCTTACTAGGAATCAGAGAAAACTCAGAATAAGAATATATCAAGTCATCAAATACTAGCCAACAGTAGTACTGCATTTGGAAAGACTAAGCTTCAAGCACTGAAGCCAAATGATAACTAACCAGTGCTAGTTATAGACTATAAACTAAAATATATATTATAATGGAATATTTAGTAATAATATCAATTTTGATCACAGTCACATGACCTGTAGCAATGTTATAACCCTCAGCATTGTTATGACTCATAGCATTATTATAAATTATAATATTGTTCTAATCTGATATATTATTCCACTATTTAATAATATTATAACTTGATATATTATTTTACTATTATATCTTAGCTAATCAATTTATACTATATTTAGCTGAGCCAATCAGAAATTCAAATAGTAATTTAGGTAGCTACCCATATAGCACCTTGTAATTTTTTATAAATACCCTGCTTGCAATTATCAGTAAAATTTGAACTGCAACAAGCTAAGGAAGCTTACAACAGACAACCCAAAAGATAGTAAAGCCTTGCTCAAGGAGTAAGCAATTGAGATAGTTTTTGAGATTCTAACAGATATATCTTTATTCAGTTGATCACATTCTTGCCAGTTAACACTTACATATATACCCTTCTTAAGATACTACCATATAACCTGCTAAGACTCCTAAAGTATATTTTCTACATTTGCTCTATTTTGAGTATTTTACCATTAATATATTTTAGTCCATGATAATATCTATTAAGTTAACTTCAATATATAGCAAACTATAAGAGTAGTAAACATATATAGTATCAAATTTTTATAACTTTGAAATAAACTTTATTTTAGAATAAATCAATAAAATATTATCATTAATAATGCAATTCTTTTTCTTTTCTTTTCTTTTTTAAAGAAAAGGTGCTTCATAATTTATTTCATTATTTATTTAGAAAGTCCATCCCCCCCTTGCACCAAGGTAATTGAAAATTGGATCTACTTGGAATTGCATTTATTTTCAATGTTGTGTCTTTGCTTTCTATTTTACAGTTCAACAATGTCACAATACTGCAACATAGGCAACCATGTTTGTTAAACATCTTAATGGGCTACAAGCTCAAACATCGCAATTTCAATTCACAAAGGGAAAGGCAATTTTTGAAACATGGCGGAGGGCTCGTCGTTCCCGCTGTACCGTTGTCCATGATGACGGGAGGAAGTCTTGACATTGTTGTGATGTCTGGGTCTAGAGGATCTTGAGCTCAAGGCACCAAGGAGCTCGGATCGTTGCCATGTTCTAACTCTTAAACCCGCCGAAAGAACTGAAACGGCAGCTATAAAAAGGGGAATTTCTAAACTTTTGAACTAACGAATGATACCCATGCATAGTTAAAAGGATTTATCGGTCTTATTTTTAATAATAAATTGCCATTTAACTATCACCATCACCATTTCAAATACCTTCATAATCGCTCCAACAAACTTTTGTAATGTTTCTCTCCACTGACGACTTCCACATAATGGACCATATCTCTGAACTTCGTAAAAAGATAGCCGCCGAGCTCGACCAGGAAGAGATTGCTCTCAAGAACCATAGATCGCTCATTGATAGTCTCCATCTATTAGACACTCAGCTCCAAGAGGCTGTCTCTGCTCGTCTACAGCTCACCACCGAGCATAGGAATCTCGAGTACGCCCTAGCCACCCTCGACATCCAGGTCGACGAGATCAAGACGGAAGCGCGTAACCTCCCCGACCGAGTGGCGATCTTCCTGCACCAACACCAGGCGCGGCGTCAGAATATCCGCAAGCTCGTGACGCTGGCGCTGGTGCAGCAACGCGCAATCTCACGGCTGGCACATATGCGCACGTGCGAGGAGCAACACCGCGAGGCTGAGATTAAGCTATTGAAGAAGGCACGGGAGAAGCAGGTCTGGTTAGCGGAGAAGACAAAGCAGCTGTTCGAACAGAACGAAGCCGTCACGGCTGAGCGGGCAGCATACGATCGCGAGGCGCAGGAACTACAAGAGATGGTTGAGCACAAACTCCTGCCACACATTGAAGAGCAGGAGAAAATCGCGTTATTCAACGAGATCGAGGCCAAGAGGCGTGAGGTCATCCGTAGGGAACAGGAGATACTGGTGGAGGGGTTTGCAGAGGATGTTCGACGAGTCGAGGAGGCTAGCTCGGCCGTCGCAAACAGTGAACTGGCCGAGCTGGAGGCGCAGTGTGAGGCTATGTTCAGAAAGGCGTCGGACCTCCAGGTTCGGGTGCAGGAGCAAGAGAAGATCCGGATGTTGAGCAACAACATTGGCGACTTGTGCCTCAAACCGCCCGATTGGCCTAGCATCAGGTATAAGACAGTAACCAGAATCAATATTGCTTACAAGGCCCCAGCCGGGCCCATTGATCTATCCACCATGCAGTGTGACGATTCGGCCTTCAATGTCACAAAAGTAAGAACCAGGCTCAAGTTCGCACTCGAGGGGCCCTGGGCGAACGGGGATTTCCGGTGCGTATTCCACGTCAAGAACGAGCGAGGGAAGGAATACGTCGGCAAGATATTCATCTTGCGGCGCGGGCTGGAGAAGGATACGCGGTGTGCATATCGCACAATCAAGATGGCGGTGTTGGCAGAACAATCAGCACACGCGTTCGAGAGCGTGGTGGGCGCGGCGATGCAGGCCGTAAAGTCAAGCGCAAAGAACTGGAGATTTGATTTCTGTAAAGGATTTCTGGTAGAAATTAAAGATCCCATGTTCAAATCAAACCAGGTGGAGGAAAAGACAGATGATTTAACATGCATGATGATAGAGGATAAACTGGATTCAAGATTATACAAGAAGGTGGGTTGTAAGTGAACACTTGTAAGGTTTGGTTGTGTTATTTTTGTCGATCTTTACACGTGTGGTCGCTACAAGTGTCTATTACCATCCCAACTCCAGTACATGAGCGGTTTTGGTGTAATCCCACCGCAGAAGGACCACGCAGAGGGCCGTACGATCACGCGCGTATGCGAGGTCCTCGACGCCTTCTCACACTGGTCCTGGCATGCGTCAAACCGCCGGTTCATGGTGGTCGATCACCAGGGTGTCTACACGGTAGAAAACCGAGTGCACAAGTTGAAACTGACGGATCCGGTTAGTATCAAGTGAGAAAAGAGAGTGCTAGCAGTAGAAAAAGTAATGAAGCAAGCTGACATCCAAAATTCTATAACTTGACTTATTTGGGGTGGCTCGCAAAGGGAGTTCACATCGTTGCCCAAGATCTTTGGGACAATCTTGGCCACGAATGCGACGGGAACTATCGGCGGTTCGGAGTGGAATCTTATTTTGGAAACCACAAGTGTGGGAGGTTGTGCCGTCAGCTGGGGATTACGAAGACACGGTTGTAATATATAATTAATTATATATATTCATATGGGAGGGAGCTTGACTTGATTGACATTTTACGTTTACACAAAAAATGATGATAATAGATGTGACCATGGCTTTTGAGAGTGATTTTATACTATTTGGAGATGCAATGGTTCATATTATCCTAAGCTGCAGGGACTTGATATAAAATCAATAAAGAAAAAGAGGAAGGCCTGTGCAATCTTTAAATCACTTACCAGGCTTCTATTACTTCTCTATAAATATTTTTCATTAGGTTAAGAAATGAACCAAAGTATCATCATATTCACTTTATCGGATAGCTGTTTTATATTATTTTTACGTATAACAGAACCAATCCATCAAAGCATTTTGCTCATCATTATCCCTCGATATTTGTAATCTTTAAATATTCATATATTCGCATCTACATCTATATCCGTATCTACTGGCTCGACCATCGTCATTGGCAAATCGAACACGATGGGCGGATTGGTAGGTCTGTACCTTAGGGTGCAGGTGCTGGCGTTGACGAACAGTATGCCCTCGGTTCGCTCAGTGGCAGTGCCGAAATCAAAGCCGTAACCCTCATGGATGTGGCCGAATATATGGGCGCGCGGCCGCACAGTTTTTATCCGATCGAGAAGGTCCTCGCACCCGGCGTCTATGCCATCCATGGTGTAACTGAGGTGATTGGCTGGCGGGCCATGCGTGATCAGGATGTCGGTATCGAGAGGGATTTCGGCCCATTTGGCTGTGTAGGGTACCGGTTACAGTATTGAAAAGAATGGTAAGTATTAGCTTGCCTCAAACAAACGCCTTTCACGAATAACAACAATCTAATATGATATCCACAAATTATACCAGCAATCTTCGGACCCCGTTCGAGGTTGAAGCCCCAAGAGAAGAATTCTGGCTGCCATGGAGCCCCCCAACATTTAAACCCACCATATTCGGGTGGCAACGTGAACATTTCGTCCTCGAGATAGAAGACACCGTACTCGTTTGCTTGGCGGTACAGCCTTTTGATCATTCCGTCGTCTTCCTTCTTGTCGTGCCAGTGTTGCCAGGTCTTCTCGTAGTGCTCCGTATCAAAAGTCAGGTCATGGTTGCCAGCAATCACGAGTTTGATGCTGCAGATATGAGGAAGGGTGAGTCAATGCAAGATATTTGTTTCGATTCGGAACTGAGGGAACAGACAACATACTTACGGGTGTGGGAGCTCCTTGAGCCATTGGAGAGTCCGTTCGCAATCAGATAATTTGCCCGTACGGGTGAGGTCACCAGCGTGTACTGTTCAGAGCGAAAGCCATAGTAATTAGCCATAATTTTATAATCCCAAAACAATTTGTATGAGTGGTACTT
This sequence comes from Endogone sp. FLAS-F59071, assembly GCA_003990785.1. NCBI lineage: Eukaryota > Fungi > Mucoromycota > Endogonomycetes > Endogonales > Endogonaceae > Endogone > Endogone sp. FLAS-F59071. Next base: position 12,064 of record RBNK01000372.1, on the reverse strand, counting down.
ACTAAAAACATCACCCTCAGGAATCTGGAAATCATATTTGATATTATTATGTGTATCGCTCATGCAAACAAAACGGATGGTATTAGGCTGTTTGCCAGACAGAGCATGGCCGGTATCAGCGTAGACGGCGAAGGGTTGCGAGGATGTAGGAGAGGTCATAGAGGAGGTTGAGGTCGATATTGACACTGTAGCTGCGCCTTAGAACCCAGCGTGTGGGTGTGGCACAGTAAAAGCGCTATCTCAAATTTGGTTTTCCGGCGAAATTATTTTATTTATTTTAATTAGATGAAATCTATACATTTGATAGACATCAAAGTAGCCTGTTCTTATTTCAGGTATGTTAGTAGTGATATCTTATGGAAACCGCCCTTTCAAACTAGTCTCCATATCCATTCCTAATTCAAAATCCAAATATCGATTGGGTTTTGACTGTGGGCGCGTAATAAAACCCGGCCATCAGCACGAGATAACTTAAAATCAAAATGCTGCCCTTGAAGTAATTGCTCTTTCCTTCTTGGTACGTATAGGTCAGTAGGAAGACGGAGAAAAGAACAGACATGATATCCCACCGTGGGAATATGAGACTGAAGAAAGAAAGAAAAGTTAGGACAAAGTGTTGAATAATAGCACAAAGGTGACAGGCAAATGCTTAATTTACCTAAAAGTGTACCGCATCTCCTCAACTCTGTTCCAGTTGTACCAACTGGAGAAGGCAGTCATGACTGGAATTTGAAGCAGGGCAACTTGGAGAGCGTATGCTGAGCCGATTTCCAAACTGAACAAAACAGCAAGATATGAATACGTTGGATATGGAAATGTTGGCTCTGAACTTTACCAACGTGAAAACCAATTCGACCTACCTGAGCACGATGTTTCCGTATAGAGCAAAGGAAATGGCGTTCATAAACTCGGTAATGTTAGGAACCTGTGAATAAAAGTCTAATATCTTCAGTGTCGGGCTTTTTAACACCATTGTCATCTCTTCATTCTTGATATTGCGACATTAAGTGACATGGGCAGTCTGGATTCGTTCCTCGCACGATACTGACCAAAGCGAACAGAGTCAATCCTAAGAATTTTTCATCGATAGACGTGTTCTCCATCACTGCATCTACCGTCTCCACCAGAATCTCTGTAAAACGCGTAAGATGAGCGACATCGTGGTTTAGTATTGGCAACGAGACAGCGAAATTTGTGCCGGCACAAAAGTATTCAAAATTACATACCGGCAATTAAACTATATAATACTGTACACGCTAGCAGCACCACCAAACTCTTCGTTCTACTCCAGTTTGGCGAATCATGTCCCGCCGCCTCTTCGTCGGCAGTTTCTTCCTGCTCCATTGCGACGGCTGGCGTCTGCGGCTGTACCGCGGGGGAAACGATTGCCCCATTTCCCTCCAGTGTCCCGTTCACTCCTTCGCTGTGCCCAAGCGAGGGCTGCGATGTGTGCTGTGCGACGACAGGTGAGGCCGAGGCGGCTGCAAGGGTAACAGCAGCAGCAGCAGCTATAGTGCTTGCCTGCGCAAGCTCCTCGGGCGTGAGTGAGGCGAGGAGGACAGTAGATGCAGTGGCCGGTGTGGGTGAGGATGACAGTTGTTGGTGTTGAGTGGAGGAAGGAGTTTGGGTCGTGGAGACACCAGAAAATTGGCGTTCCGGTGGAAACGGATATTGTTGGTGTTGTTGAACTGCGGCGGCAACGGCCTCGGCGGCAGCAGTTTGTTGCGAAGTTTGATAGTTGCCTGGGAGAAACTGTGAAAGCATTTGGCCCGGGATAAGGCGACGAAAAGCGGAGGTATCACGCGGAGCGGAAGATTCATGCGGGCGGGCGCCTTGTTCCCATATTTGTTTGACGTGTGTGTGGAGACTAAACCAGAGGCCAATGAGGTAGGCCTATGGTGGATGAAGTTTGGAAAGGTAATTGTTGGTTACTCGTATTATTGGCTACACAAACATTATTCTTTTTCGGGTATGTAAATTATAAAATATATACCAGGGGTAAGACAATGGCACAGAGATACATCAAGGGCTTCACGTTGTTCTGGTACACCTTGTCGGTGGCCGGGTTCGGTTGCTCATAATAGCACCGCGAGCAGGTGGAGTAGGGATTGCTGGGGTTGATGTTGCTCGGACATTCCTCGCATTTCAATTCAAACTGTCAAAAATTACGTTGTTGTGAGACAATAAGGCTTCCATGCCAGAGTAGCAGTAGAATAAATGGAGAAAGATTTGTAAAGAAAATCTTACCGATCCGTATATGTTGTAGAATAGCGTAGGGGTCAAGGATCCGATAAGCGCCATAATAAGCATCGTGGAAGTGACACCTGAATCCAGTTCGTAACAAGGTTAGCATAAATGTTACAATTTTGGCGACTGGATCATTTCTCCTCCTTTCCCATCACCAACGACGGTTTAAAGCCACCAGTTCGTCCAGCTACAGTCCTCTGGCGCAAGGCAAGTGAAGATTTTTTTTTACTCACCAGCACTCTTCGCATTGAACCTTTGTTCCTTTCTCTTGACTCCTCCAGACACCATACTCACACCAGGCATCAGTAACAACCCTGCCAAAAAACTGCCAATGATGCTACCCTCAACCAGCACCGCCTTTCCCTGCATTAGTGCGACGGCATACAAGATGATCTCAATGATGCTACCGAACGTCGCGTTAATCACGGCACCCACACCCATACTGCTCTGTGCCGAGATGCTGGAAACGGCCATCCCGATAAAATAACTGAGAGGTATCACGGACACCAGCGACAAGAAGAAGACCGTCTGTGGTGCGGCGATGGGGGAATTAGGCCACCACTTGTGGAGGAGATATTCGTCCGCGATGACGAAGAAGCCTAGGGGTAGCAGGTTGATAAATATGATGTTGATACCATCATATGTGTACTTGTAGTATTGGAGACCGATGGCCTGGTAGGTGCAGAGAAGAATGCTGGCGCGGTGCGTGGTCGAGGTGAAGCTGGGGATTAAGGTCGAGCCGCCAGATTTGAAGTGCAGGGAAAGCGGGTCGCGGCGAAGGTGATGCGAAAGGACCCAGTTGAGCTTAGCCATCGGGATGGTGATGACGAAGAACCAGCAGAGGGCGGTGACGAGAAATTGAAGTGGAACTGGAGAACAAGAGGAAGTATTAGAGTCGAAACAAAATAGAAACGTGCAAATTTGGGAGAGCATAAATCACCAAATTGTAATACACTTACCTATAAGCAAATATAACCAGAAATAAAACACCCACCCCCCCAAACCTAAACCCCACACTTCTTGGATGGTCAACCAATTTTTTCTCTTTTTCTTTCTTCCCTTTCTGGGAGTTAACAATGCCGTTTCCTCTCCTGCATCTTCTTCATCCTCTTCACCCTCTACTCCATCCTCTCCATTCACAATCAGCACCTTCCTCTCAACATACCGCCCGAACGGCCACAACAAGTATCCGGCAAGCTCCCTTAAGACGCGCCCGTACTGCGCTCCGCCCAGCGGAGTCATATACAGGAGCAAAGCGACCACTAAGCACACGAGGGCGAGCCACCATCCGAAGACGAGCGTCCAGAGAATGTTACCTGGGTAAAGGTAGAGTTCTGGGCGGGTCGGCGGAGAGGAATGCAGGGCCGAATTGGCATTACGGACAATGGAGCGAGATTTTTTGTACAGAGCGGGTTTCCAGAGAGGCAGGCCGAACGGGTGAATGTTGTTCATAACCTAAAGCGAGACGAGGATTAATGGAGATTGGGGCAACCGTAGTGGCTTGCACACAAAAGTGTGTACTTACATCCTGCCTATCCTTTAATGTCAGCTCCCCATCATAGTCATTCGCACCCTCCGCTTCTTCCCTCTCCAAATATTCGTCCGGAACCTGGTCGCTATGATAGGTATGTCTCCTCGGCAACGTAGCCCTGACCCTATTCCATTTATTCCTACGCTCCTCCAACTCCTCTCCCTCTTCTTCCTCATCCTCACCCTCCTCGTCATCATCCCGATCCGAATCCAGATTTGGATTCGACAACACAGATACCGAGGTCGCGCGGCGCAACCGAGAACGCCGCCTGTGCAGCCCCCCGGGGGGCAGATTGGACGAGGATTGCGTGCGGAAGCGTGAATTCACTGGGCGAGACGAGGATTCTTGGTAGGCGACCTGGGTACGCCGCGGGGATGTCGGTGCCGGGACGGCGGAGCGGGCAGTATCGACGGTGGGGAGCGGTTGAGAGAGACGACGCTGGGAGTTCTGCTCTTGCTGTTGCTGAAGTTGGCGGCGCTGTTGGATTGTGGGAGTGGAGGAGGCGGAAGAACCAGAACCAGAACGGCGACGACGAGGTGGAGGAACGCCAGTGCCGGCTGCACGGGATGAGCCGGAAATGGGATGAGTGGCATCGTCATCTTCCTCGGTGTTGTCCTCTGTTCCGGCGAGATTGAAATAGTCCTGAGAGTCAGACATGTCGGATAGAGCAGTATGGAAGGAAAGTCCCGATGTCAAGGTAGTGACGGAAGCCTGGAGGTCTGGGTTAGCGGTGTGAAAGGAATAATCTGACGAAAGAGACGGCGAACTATTGTTGGCGTGAGAAATGTCCAGTTTTGGGAGGAAGGAAAAGGGAATGAGACAAAAGGGGAAAGAGATAAAGGGGGGGAAAGGGGAAAGGAACCAAGGAACCAAGGTTCTCAGGATGTCTGGGCAAAAAGTCTACGCCTCGCCCTGCACATGACCTCCGTCAGCCAAAGTTTCTCCGCCAATCACCATTGTGGCTTGGCATTCCTTTTATGGCCGTCGCGTCTATTCTCTCATCAAATCGCGTCTATGGGCGTACAATTTTTACCAATGAAATCTAATGTAAACTCATGCCAATCCTCCCCCTCCCGTTCTGATTTCACTCATTTCTGCCTCCCACCACGCTTTCGTTCACTTCTTTTTGTTATGGCCCTTCCTCTTGGTATCCTTCTTCGATTGCGAGGATCCACTTGCGTTCGAGCCGCCGATATACTGGAGGAGCTCGTCGATCGGTAAATGACCCTTGGATCCCGCTGGTGTCGTTTCCAGCGCCTGCGACTTCGGTGCCGAAACTTGCGCGCTTACTTTGTTCTTTTGGTGTTCTAACGCCATTTTGGCCTGCAATTGCAATTGGGGGAGGGTTATAATGGGTCCGAGTCTCAACAAAAAAAGTAAAACATGATATCAACGTACGGTATGGACAGCATTTTGCGTCAACTCTTTTAACCATGATTCGCTCTCTCTCGTTCTAATGTCATCAGCACCGAGCTAGGTCACACGGAAAATCAAACATGAGTCTCCCGTATTCATGAATCGTTCGTTGAAATATCAGACAAGATGTATCTTACATTCTCATTGAAAATTTTATATGCAATTTTCTCAACGGTCAATGCCTTCTTGAAATCTCTCATAAGCGAGTACGCTTTTGCCAGAATATGATATCTATGATATATGTGCGAACATTTTCGGTTGCTTAGAGATTCGCTTATTAGAAAAAAAAAAAAAGATGCGTTTTTACTTCAATGCAAATGGCTTGGCTTACCCCGTGGCCGTCACGATATGATCTCTGCCAAGGATGTTCTCCTGTGTCTCGCAAGCGCGCTCGAAGAAATTGCAACTCAATTCATAGTCATGAAGAATCTGAAGCATGACAGCGACATTGTTCTGTAGAGCGAAGGAGAGAGGCGATGAAAAAATCACTATTGCTTCCAAACAATACGCATGCGGTTAATACACAAACAAGATATAATATTAAATATTACATCGGCTGTCGCTGCGTCAGGATGACCTGACCCAAAGATTATGTCCCAATAATACATCGCATGGCGGAGATAACGGAGGGCCAATCGGGTTCTACCAGCGGCGTGCTCGAATAAACCGAGATTTAGCTGTGCCACCAGAATGCAATATATATTTAAATGTGTCGTTTTGTATTAGAACATACATATTTGTCGACACGACTTACGTAGTTATGGATTGTATCCGGATTATCCACTCCAGACGTCCTTTCCGATGCGATGACGGCTCTGCGCTGGAAATCGAGGGCCGCCTCACCTTCATCGCCGTGATAGTAAATCATGGCCAGTGCGGCGTAGCATTTGGCAGTCTCCGGATGGAGGAAGCCGTAGGTTTGCTCGTGTAATGCCAGCGATTCAAGGAGTAGTTCAAGACCAAGTTGACGATGACCCTGCGCCAGGCTCATTTTACCAGCCTCAAAGGCTTCTTCGGCAAAGAGACTCTGAGAATGATTATTATACCAAACATGAGATGTTACTAATTATTGTCGGACAAGCCACTTTCCTCTGCCGTAAATGGAAAATACAGCATTATGTTGCTCACCCTCGTTGTGGCCTGCTTTACGGTTGGCAGCAAATTTAACACGTCATCCGGCACAAATGTATCGACTCGCTTGGTCTTCTTCTGCTTGGTCGCCTGAAGCTTTTTCTTGTCCTTTTTCTTACTTGTTTCTTTTGGTTCCTCAATCACTTCATCCTCTTCTTCAGTAGCGCTGGATGTAAACTGATAATCGCGCGCCTCTACCTGCAAACCGACACGCAGGCAAATCTCACGGAGCGTCGGCAACTTCTTAATTGAGCTTACGTAGTCGTCGGGTAATATGTACCGGAACCGCCGCAAAACCTCGGACCGGATTTGATCGGCCAGGGAGCTGGGAGTTAGTTTGGCGTAGGTAGGTGCCGGTGCTGAACCGTCCGCAACTATGGCCTCGGGCGCAGGGTTATACGACGTACCGAGGAGACAATTGAAGAAATGCGAGACACACTCGGCTACTTGAGAAAGAGGGGCGGTGCTCAAAAGATCGCGCAGGATACGTTTGCTGGCTCGGACAATCATTTCTTGAACTGCCAAGTCCTAATAAAGAGAAGGATTACGGGATCGATGTTATCATACACCAAAATCATAGGATAAATAACATTAAAAATTTGTCCATACTTTGATGTGTGCTAGCCGTTTATCATTGGTGGAAGCAACCAACGACGCCACCTTGCCGAGGTAACGCATATTAATGCCCCGGCGATGCATGATCTTAGTTAAAGCCTCTCCATCTAAAGGGGAGACAATATACGAGGTGAAATCGATGATCTAATGGTTTGACAAGAAATATCAGCCAATCAGAATAATGTAGTTTATATCAGAGCTACCCGTATAATGCAAGACAGGAAGGTGAGGGATAATCAATTGTTATTATTGTTTTGTTTTTGTATTATTATTACTATTTTAAATAATAATAATAATAATAAAGAGCCGGACTTACCAAGGCCGGAATGATAGTCTCCCGTAAAAACTTTGAGGCATCGCGCACTACGCCCTCCTGCTGGTGCAACTTCTCGGCGTTTTCGCCTTCGACAAGCTTGACACCCGTAAACGCATCCGAATTGAAAGTAAGATCGAAATCAAGGGAAACTGTATCATCAGTCGCAACCTTCTCGACGGTCGGATTCTCCACAGTTTTCTGCTCCTGCGTTGGCTCCTTCTCTTCCTTCGTCGCTTCCTTCTCTTCCTTCGTCGCCTCCTTCTCTTCCTTCGCTGCCCCATCCTCAATTGCATTTGTCTCGGTCTCTTTGCGCCCCGCCTCCACTTCCTTAGCTTTTTCTTCGGCCAATGCCGCTGCCTTCTCCTTTACCCAAGTGCGAAACTTGCTTTCCCAGAATAAATCCATCAGTTCGGGCCTCAAAAGTGTCATCTTATGAGGATATGCGGGCGCTATATCCACGACCTCTTTGGTAATACACTCAGTCTCCTGAAACTCGATATCGATGGGGTGTAGACGGTACAGATCGAGAAGGTAACGTCGACCGTCCGCGCCAAGAAGGCCCTTAGTCTCAACCGAAGTGTACAAGTTCACCTTCTTGCCCTCGGCGTCAAAGACGCTGTGCTCGGCGAGATGGAGTGATTTAGCGACTTGGCCTACCAGCTCGTGGAACTTGGGATCCGCGTTAATGACGGTGCCGTTGTCAACAGAGCCGTAGACGATCGAATTTTCGTCTTGACGGCGGAAGATGCCTAGTGTGCAGTTCGAATGAGAAAAATGATCAATATGTGTACCTCTGCTCTCTCTCGTCCTTGGTACTCGAAGTGAATTTCACCTGTTCTGGCTGAACAAAAACAAAAGGAAACGTACCGGGAACAATGCTCTGAGCCACAACCCTTACACCCTTATAGTCCACAATGACGCTTCCCAATGTATACAACCCCTCGACATCCGTTCCATTCAGTGTTTTTACACCCTCCAAATCCTTTCCCGTGGCTACGTGAGCGGCCTCATTCCCACCCAGAGCCTCGAATGTGCCCCGACCATCCGACCCCTTGGAGAAGAAGATATTATTGTACAAATACATATGGGACTCTGGTGGATCTGTCGGGTTCAATGGCATCACCGCACCGGCCACGACCTGGATTGCGCCGCGGACAGCCGCCTCCGCAAAATCGGCCTGGATCTTATTAACAAGACGCTCACGGAAGACACGCTCTTGTAGATCGCCGCGTGGGAGCTCGCGGTGTGACTGGAGCTCGTCATTCCAGTCGCGGAGAGAGTCGACAGCGTCGGTACCAAAGTTAAGATAGCTGTCCGCAGGGCGAGTCGGATCGTAGGTATGTGGGGTGCGGTTAACGGCCCAGGGGTGGGCTGGGGGATAGATATTGACAGGAAGGACTTCGAGCATTTGGTGGCGGGTGATAAAATCTTGGAGAGCGGCGAATTGGGTGGCGAATTGAGGTGAGAGGTTCTGAAGAAGGGTGATAATGGAGTGCGCACGAAGCGATTTGTCCATAGTGGAAGGTTTAAGAGTCGGATCAAATTGATTGTTGGTCGACCGGTTGGCGTAGAAGCCAGTGTGCGAAGAGGTGATGTGAATGGTTTCGTTTTCGAGCGTTGTCACCACGAGATAAAGAAGGTCGCCTACCAACGGATACGTGTATAGGTTAGTTTGCTCGTCATTCTATCCCCCACCTTACTTTACTCATCTCACTCTACCCCCCTTTCCTGGAAGTTGAAATCATCGCCTCTCACAAGACAATCCATTAACCATCAGAATTTATCTACTTACCCCTCAACCTCAAGTAATGTGGGGGTGGGTTCCATCCTGACAGCGCCATACTTTTAATACATTGTGGTGGCACGCGCCGGAACGCTGAAGGAATGAATTTTGAAAGCGCCGCAGGTGCTTTAAGATTGTACCCTGTGAACGCCGTCACTGGAATCTCGCCATTCTCCACGGGCGGCTCGATCATTTCCTCTGAAAAAACAACATCGGACCGAACAAGAATCATGTGGAAAAGATACCACATTAGTGAGAATATGAAGTGGGGAAGTATTATAACACGAACTCATTCATTTACAAAGGCCGCAGCTTGGTAAAGATATATGATCACGAATGAGGCTCACCAGCGGTTCCCGTCACCGCCGTCAGGAATGACAATCCGGCATCAATACCAATAGCGTTTGGGCTTTGCTTGTGTGGACCCGCGAGAAGGTCGCGGAGACGGTTGATGTGGATACGTGCGTCGCGTTCGGTATACACGTCTGGTTAAGCGATATTATAAAAGAGGAGAGAATGCATTAGAGGTGTAAAGTGTGCCTACGATCAGGGTTCATGAGATATTTGAAATGTTTTAAGAGAAAATCTCGCCATAACATCTGTGAAGGATAATGTACAGCTTTTACGACTCATTCTCTTCCTGGTGACCTACCCTCAACAAGCTCAAACTCGCTTTCGGGTGTCACGCCTTCGACCTCGCCCAATTCCATGAGATCGTTTAAGCGGATGCCTTTGTATGAGAGATAAAAGCACGAGTAGATGCATGTCTCGGGCGATTCGATGATAGATTGCTTAATATCCTGAATGGCCTCGCGCGGACTCGTCTGCAATATATCGCGATTGATTCAATAAACTTCCACAGATTAGCAGGCCAAGTCGCAAAATCACTATATCGCGCAAGATTAAACCGTGAAATATCACGTACAATGATTTGCATTCTACCCGATTCACGAGGGAGAATGATGGTAAGTTGATAGGATTCCTCGACGACTTCGATTGGAATGGACGAATCAAGAAAAGAGAGAGAGAGAGAAAAAAAAAAAAAGAAAAGGTATTGTGAATATTATTAACATTTTATAGGTTCGTGTAGCACAGATTCAAACATGAGAACCACCCGATTTCGCAAAGTTACTGTGCCCGAATAGTTTGCAGGATGTCGCATCCAAAAAGCCTGCACTTGTCGATAGCACTCACTCTCGGCACACCTACCTACACCCTCCGTAGGCTGCACAATCTGTCCCTTGTCATTCATAGTCGCATCGTATTGTTCCTCTTCCTGAGTCGCGTCAGCCACGGTCGTCTTCGTCGCGGTGGTGTCTTTCTCGGTTACCAGCATGCTTATGTGTAAATGAGAGTTAGGGTTGGCTTAAAGTAAACGATTGCCATGTTGGTACCAAGTCGTCCACATACTTGAAGTTTTATCAATTGGAGAAAGAAAGCTATGCGGTGTTGAAGATAACAGCGCATCAAAAATTTTCGATGTATATAAAGGGACTGTCATCCTCTACCTATTTAGGAAGAGGACCGAAAAAGCCACTCCATTAACTACACGGATGCTCCCGATATCCGAAACAGTCACATATTTTCGAAAAGAGATTTTATTAGATTGACCCTATGTGTAATCTTTAATCTAAGAAGTGCTATACGAGACTAAAAGGCTATAGAAATAAAGCTCAATGCAGCAAAGATATTTTTGAAACTGAAAATTATTTACTTCTTAAACTTTAAAAATCAGACTTTCTCAAACTCTGATAGTATCCTTACAATATTGACAGTATCTAGGCTCAAAGGTCTAAGCAACCCAAGGAGCCCCAAGCCCAAAACCTCTCTTTGATTTCTCTACTAATCCTGCAACTGAGGAGTAAGTGCTTGTTTATTCAGTACTTATATTAGGAAAATATTTTAGTTTACAAATAGTATTACTTTATTTACAAACAGTATTTATTAAGATCTATAAATAAATAGCTACAAACATAAATACTAGTTGCAAACTATGAACTGTTTTTGACAAACACCCTATGAACTACTCTAGAACTACCTATAAACTACTCAGAACTGTACTAGAACAGCAGAGCAAAAGGACAAACTACTTCAGAACAGACTATGAATACAAATGCTAGTCAAGAACTATAAACTGAAAATATTTTCCTAATAAGCTATTAAACTATTTTCCTAATTATATAAGCTTTTATAATATAGGTTTAAAGCAATAGCTATGAGCTCTGCCTGTAAATCATTGAACTTAGAAACCTTGACTTGGATGTTATTACTGTTGTCCTAGTTGGTTTTTAACAAAGATATTCTCATATTTGTAAGGTGGATATTTAGATGAAATTTTGGCTAGTGATCGCGAGACCAACTTTCGGTGGCTGATTTACAGCTATAGTGCAGGACACCAAAAAGAATAAAACTCAATATTTTTTTTTTTTTTTTAAAAAAGGGCTTCATTAGTGTTATTATTAAGTTCTATTCGTTCACAGTTGACAACTTATGTTTCGGGGGTCGGAAGGTTTAAAATCATGTGATGTCGGGACTAGATGTCCCGGAGATCTCAAGGAAGAATAATTTCGCGGCTATGAAGTGAAACTATCTTTGAAATCACCAAGCACACAAAACACTCAATAACCTTGTCCTGACATGCCAACGTACATTTTTCAATTGAGCCTCCCGAATGGAGCTTAACTCATCCATTCTAGAATCTCATATTACTCGGGCGCCGAGGTCAAGAATTCTTAACAGCCAAGCGAACACAAATGCTTCGGTTTGACGTTATATGCAAATAAAATACAGAAGCTGGATTTCAGCCTATCTTTCTTAAGTGTCGTGTTGTTATTGGTGTCAGTTTATCTTGAGCATTGCGAGTGAGGTACTGTAAGACTTTGAGGGTATTTACATAGTTCTGCCAACCACATTGCACGATTTTCGCAATGTTCTAATACAATTATTGCCTATTAGATATTCATTTCGTATTCGAAAAAGTCCCGTATTATACTGTACAGTGGGAGGGGAGTACCTTAACAAAAAA
>RBNK01000371.1:0-27189 GCA_003990785.1 Endogone sp. FLAS-F59071 | reverse complement strand
CGCAGTTGTAATTGCGTAGATGATTGCGTAGATCTCAGGTTGTCGAGCTGCAATTCGAGCGGCTCGGGGCTCATAACCTGTTGAAATTTGATCTTCGAATGTGTGTGTTTGGAGTAAAGAGCGCACTAGCTAATGAAGCCAATATGCGTGTATTTATTAATGCTAAATTTTGATTGGTCGATACAAACAAAGATCGTCTAAGCCACAATTGAGTGACGTATGATCGATCGTTGATGCATCGATCATTGATAGAAGAGATATAATAAGCTAATAATTATAACAGCGCGATTGAAAAACACACACAATCACAATTGATCAAAGCCACTTCGCCAATCAAATCATTATAAGATTTAACATGACGGACGCCAAGCCAATCAGTACACCCCTTGATCTATCCATTCAACTCAAAGCTGAAGGAGGAAAATCCATAGACCAAAGTCTATTCAGACAAATGATCGGTAGCATAATGTACCTGATGATCGGGACGAGATCTGATCTAGCTGCTGCTGTCAGCATCATCAGTCAATTTTCGGCCAATCCAATGCAAGAACATCACCACGCTCTCAAATGATTATTAAGATATATTAAAGGAACAGCCAATTATAAGCTGTGTCTTAGACACGATCAGGATCTAAGACTGATCGGTTTCAGTGATACTAACTGGGGAGGAGACATTAATACACGACGATCAACCACGGGATATATTTTCAACCTATCAGGAGGAGCCATCAGCTGGTCAAGCAAACGCCAAGCAACCATTGCCCTATCAACAACTGAGGCAGAATATATGGTATTAGCACATGTGACGAAAGAAGCTATTTGGCTACATACCCTATTGGATGAGCTAGAATACTTGCCGAATTGTGCAACAACCTTATTTGAAGACAACCAATCAGCAATCGCCCTCACCAAAAATCCAATTAATCACACTCAATCAAAGCATATCGACATTCAGCACCACTTTATTCGAGAGAAAGTTGAATCAAAGGTGATAGATATCATTTACATGGCGATAGATGAAATGATTGCCGATGCATTAACCAAGCCACTTGCGCGACCAAGACTTGAAACTTTGATCGCAAAAATGGGCTTACATAACTAACATTTTTTAAAAAAATTTTATGTTCTTTATCACATCATTCTTATCACTCAAGTAGTATTTTATATATAATTATTTGCAGTAAATGTACTTCATAGATGACACTTGTGATGTACAGTTGAACACTTTACTTTTATTCCTTTATTTTATTTATTTATTTTTTTTCGAGATATATCAAGCAGGAGGAGTATTGTAATTATTAGCTTATTATATCTCTCCTATCAATGATTGATGCATCAACGATTGATCATATGTCACTCAATTGTGGCTTAGATGATCTTTGTTTGTATCGACCAATCATAATTTAGCATTAATAAATACACGCATATTGGCTTCATTAGCCAGTGTGCTCTTTACTCCAAACACACACATTCGAAGATCAAATTTCAACAATTACAGATCATATGATTGTGATCTTATATGATCAAAATATATGTCATTACAAAATATTCCATCACATCTCCTTCCTTTCTATAAGTTAGACTTCAAGATATAGTTCTAACTCAGAGAAATCTCTTTGTAACTGTTTTACCTCCTCCTCTAGTTTCTTTAGGTCATTTTGTGTAAGTTAGTTTATTTGGAATAGGCTGTACTGAAAGTGATTCAGAGCACTAGGCTTGTACTTGAATAGTTGGTAAATCTGATTAGCTATTTTTGCAGCATAGGTAGAGATTACTCCTCTGAGAGCTCATTAGCAGATTTCTCTATCCTTCCAGTTCCAAATATGTTTAACTTCTTCTTCCCAAAGTTGTGTGATTTGATAGTATTCTTTCTATTCATCAATTTGTACCAAGTATTGTCTTCTTTGAATATTATATATAATCGATTGGGTCTTCTGTAAGATCAATCCTTCTATCTCCTCAAGGTCTTCCAGGAGTTCTATATGTCGGTATGCCTCAATTAGGTTGACTCGGACTTCATGGAAGTTGTTCCAACAAGGCATGGTATTTCTTGAGATGGTTTCGGTGAACAGTATAGGGTAAGATTGTTCCTGTCGTTTTTTATAACTGATATATAGTTCCTTTTATACTCATGATGTAGTATGGTCCTTCCCACTTCAGATCCAATTTTGCTGACCAAGAGGACTCTACTATATTCTGATATAGTAAGACTTGATTACTAATCTTCAATTTTTCAGTTTCCTTATGTTCCTTATCGTAATTCTTCTTTTGACAATCTTATACAATAGCAATAAATTCTTTCACCTTGTTTTGGACATTGTGTAATTCTTGAATTTCTTTTGTCACACAATGCTCAATTTGCATTTCCCAGGAGATGTGGCTGGGTTCCGAGGTGGTCATTACTTGGTCTACCAGCTGATGAGCTTTTCTTCTATAAGTGAGCTTAAAAGGGGTGAACTTTGTTGTTTCTTATTTCATTGTTCGTAATGCAAATAAGGCAGAAGGTAGGTACAAGTCTCAATCTTCTCCTTATGATTGTACTACTTTAGCAATTATATTCTTGATAGTTTGATTCGTCTGTTCGGTGAGTCCATTTCTTTAGAGATAGTAGGCAGTAGTCTTTATCTGGCAGATTCCGAAGTGTTGCATTAATATCTGCATGAATTCATTAATGAATTCAGTTCCTTGATCAGAGGTCATTTCATAGGGGATCCTGTGGCAGCAGATAATATCTTTGTAGACAAAGGGTACAATATTAAGGGCATCTGCAAGGGGCAAGGCTCTTGCTTTGGGAAATTTGGTTAGGTAATCTACTGCTACTATGATGTACTAATTTCCTCTAAGTGTTCTTAGTAGTGGTTCAACAATATCTATTCTAATATGTTCGAAGGGTCCTCCAGATACAATTGGTTGTAAGGTCTTGACTTCCTTTCCTTAGCGCCTCTTCTGGCAAGTGTTGCATCTCCTGATATATTCTCTAATATCTTCATACATATTCTTCCAATAATATTTTTCTGATAATTGTTGATATATATTGTCTATACCCATATATCCTGCAAGCTAATGATCATGAGAGGTCTGAAGTGTTGAAATTTGATCTTTGAATGTATGTTTGAAGTAAAGAGTGCACTGGCTTATGAAGCCAATATGTGTGTATTTATTAATGCTAAAATATGATTGGTCAATACAAACAAAGATCATCTAAGCTACAATTGAGTGACGTATGATTGATCGTTGATGGGAGAGATATAATAAGCTAATAATTACAACACTTCCCCTGCTTGACATATCTCAATAAAAATAAAAAATAAATAAAAATAAAATGTTCAACTGTATATCATGAATGGCATCTATGAAGTACATTTACTGCAAATAACTATATATAAAATACTACTTGAGTGATAAGAATGATATGATAAAGAATATAAAAGATTTTAAAAAAGTTAGTTATGTAAGCCCATTTTTGCGATCAACATTTCAAGTCTGGGTCGCACAAGTGGCTTGGTTAATGCATCAGCGATCATTTCATCTGTCACCAT
Source organism: Endogone sp. FLAS-F59071 (assembly GCA_003990785.1). NCBI lineage: Eukaryota > Fungi > Mucoromycota > Endogonomycetes > Endogonales > Endogonaceae > Endogone > Endogone sp. FLAS-F59071. The sequence continues at coordinate 23,650 of RBNK01000371.1, read as the reverse complement.
ATAAATGATATCTATCACCTTTGATTCAACTTTCTCTCAAATAAAGTGGTGCTGAATGTCAATATGCTTTGATTGAGTATAATTAATTGGGTTTTTGGCGAGGGTGATTGCTGATTGGTTGTCTTCAAATAAGGTTGTCGCACAATTCTGCAAATATCCTAGCTCATCTAATAGGGTACATAGCTAAATGGCTTCTTTTGTCGCATGTGCTAATGCTATATATTCTGCTTCAGTTGTTGATAGGGCAATGGTTGGTTGGCGTTTGCTTGACCAGCTGATGGCTCCTCCTGATAGGTTGAAAATATAACCCATAGTTGATCATTATATATTAATGTCTCCTCCCCAGTTGGCATCACTGAAACCGATCAGTCTTAGATCCTGATCGCATCCAAGGCATAGCTTATAATTGACTATTCCTTTAATATATCTTAATAATCATTTGAGGGCGTGGTGATGTTCTTGCATTGGATTGGCCGAAAATTGACTGATGATGCTAATAGCAGCAGCTAGATCAGGTCTCATTCTGATCATCAGGTACATTATGCTACTGATTATTTGTCTAAATAGATTTTGATCTGCGGATTTTCCCCCTTCAGCTTTGAGTTGAATGGATGGATCAAGGGGTGTGTTAATTGGCTTGGCATCCGTCATGTTAAACCTTATAATGATTTGATTGGCAAAGTAGCTTTGATCAATTGTAATTGTATGTGTTTTTCGATCACGCATGACTCAAATACCCAGAAAATGTTTAATTTTGCCACAGTCCGTCATATCAAATGCATTGCTAAGCTACGCCTTGAATTTGTTCATCGTTTCCATCGAATCAGCCAGAATTAATAGATTGTCGACATATATAGCAATAATTATTAGTGATTAAACATCTTGTCTTCTTCTTAGTTAGATGCTGTGATCTGATTGTAGTCTTGTAAAATTTGATTGGCTGAGGTAGTTGTTGATCTTTTGATTCCATATATGAGGTGATTACTTTAGTCCATACAATGATCGATTGAGCTTACACACAGCTCTCGGTGACAGCTCCAATTGGTCAATTTCTTCAGGTACCATCATGTAGATCTCTTCATCAAGATCGCCATTCAGGAACGCAGTTTTTACATCCATTTGGTGAATTTCTAAGTTTAAGACTGCACCGATTGATAAGAGTACCCTGATCAATGTGAATTTTGCCACGGGAGCAAATGTTTCATCGTAATCAATTCCTTGCTGTTGTGAATATCCCTTGGCCACTAATCTCACCTTGTACCTAGCAACCGATCCATCAGTGTTGAGCTTCTTTTTAAATACCCATCTGCATCCAATTGTCTTGCATCCTGCAGGCACCTCAGGTACAATCGTCCACGTGTCATTATTCTTAAGTGATTTAAGCTCTTGATTGATCGCTTTCTGCCAAAGCTTTGCATCAGGCAGAGAAATTGCTTTCTTGTAGGTCATTGGGTTATTAGTCGATTTAATTAAATTAGCTTCTAACATGCAATCTTACCAAATTTGTAAAGCTTTAGTGTTTATCAATTGTTCGATTGGCTCTCAGGTGTTGTCATCATCATCATCATAGCCTAACCATTTAACCAGATATTGCCTTTTTTCATCAATCTTGTGTTCTTCAATGATTGCTTCAATGACATATTCTTGATCTTCTGGATTGACGATTGTTGGGGATTTTAATATAATAGATTCATTAAATGTGATGTCGCAGCTGATCTCTATCTTCTTATTGGTTAGATCCCAGAGCCTGTATGTCTTCTTTTCATCATGATAGCCAATCATTTTAAGCTTTTTGGATTGGGGTGCCGGTTTCGACCTTTTTCCCTTATGAATATGCATATATGTATCAGCCTATATGATGCGCAAGTTACTGATATCAGGCTTGTGACCATACTATAATTCAAATGGTGAAGCACTCTCCTTATTGGCTCGCATTGGCAATCAGTTACGTAAATATGTAGTACTTGCAGCAAGTTCAGCCCAAAGTTCGTTAGGTATGCCGGCAGTGATTTTAATGGCCTGGATCGACTCTATCAATGTCCGGTTATATCATTCGGTGACACCATTTTGTTGCGGCATGTCTGGCGTCATCATTTCATGATGAATTCCATTTTTGATTAAAAATTCGCGCATCTCGGTATTTATATACTCTCCTCCTCCATCAGACTGGAGAATCTTCAGTTTTCAGCCCAATTGCATTTCAGTGAATGCCTTGAATGCCCAGAATCAATCAAATGTATCACTTTTGTTGTCAATAAAATATGTTGTGATATAGCAAGTGGCTTCATCGATGAATGTTAATATATATTTCACTCCATTGACTGATGGCATGGGCATCGGCCCGCACAGATCTGAGTGTACCCTTCCGATAGGCTCCATCGATCGATTTTTCATATGTTCAAAAGGCTTGCAGTGCGACTTCGCATATTTACACCCGGCATATATTTCGATTTGTCCGGTCAACAGCCACACATCTCCGAGCCCTGTGACAAATTTGTTAATTGATTGCAGAGTATTTCGGCCCAGATGGCCTAGCCAGTGATGCCATAATGTATAGTTATCAATCTTGGAATTGGCGATGTTGGAATCAGCGATGTTTGCTTCTAGCTCTGGTGATGTCGATAAATGAAATAGGTCACCATCGGCTTGTCCGATTTTGATTTCTTCATGATCCGTGCCGATTTTAATTACTGATCCATTGCTTTTGAAGGTTATGTCATTTCCATCATATGTCAATGCCTGCACAGATATTAAATTTCTGGTGATTTCCAGTATATATAAAATGTCCCGTAATTTCAGCTCGTCGTCAAGCTCAATCATCCCAACGTGCATCACGCATAGTTTCTCATTCCCTGCACACATGACCAAGCCGTCGTGCTCAGCCACCATCTCAAAAATCTCCAATTGGTTGAACATATGTTGTGTGGTGCCTGAATCGATAATGGCACCAATCACCAGATTTGCTTCGGCTCTTGGTTTAGTCTTTTCTTTTTCTGTTTTTACCCAATCATTGAATTTGTTGCATTGGAATATTCTGTGTTCTCCCTCATAGACATAACATTTCCGAGGGTGTCCCCGAAAATTCCCACCTTGATGGGCTCCGTGATCGCTGCCTCAGTCATTATGATAACCTCCTTGATTGTTTCCATTATCGTTGTTATAGCCTCAGCCTCATCTAGTGCTTCTGCCTCGATTACCATGACCGTCACCTCGGTAGCTGCCTTAGTAGCCACCTCGGTACCTACCTCAGTCTGTCACATAGACTTCGTCATACCTCTGCTTACTATCTGGGTCAAACCTGATGCATGCGAGTTGTAAAGCCTCCAACATTGTTGGCATATTCTCCCATGCAAGTATTAATTCCCAGTACCTGGAGCTTAGACCCCGGAGATATTGCAGTATAGCTTCTGTGTCAGTCATGTCTTCGATTTGCGCCATAATTCGGTTAAACGCGTCATTATAATCTTTGATCAATCCCTTTTGCTTCATCATCGCGAGCTTATCACGCATTCATAACAATTGTTTTATTAGTATGTATTTTTGCATCATAGCCTCTTTAAGCTCATTTCATGAATCAAATTCTCCCGATGTGTTCACATGCCTCCGTAGCTACATTCTAGTGTTTCCTGTAATTTTACTGATTGCTGCATTGACTTCCTCCTTTTATACTGATAGATTGGTGCTGGTGATAAATTGCTCTATGGCATCAAAGTAATTAAACAATCTGGGTATGCCTCCTGACCCATCGAATTTGTTGATCGATCTCAGGTACTCCTTCGCTAGATCATTAAGCTTTGTTAATGTTGTTGGTGATAGTGATGGTAATTGTATTTATATTTGTAGTGTGTTGCCTTCTGTAGCTGCATTCTGATTAGTTGACGTGCTGGGTGATGCGTTTGTTTTGTCGATTTTTGCTATCAATTTGCCCAATAGGGTTGTCAGCGTGTCTAATTTATCTTCCTAATTTCTGATCGTTGTAGCTATCTGTTCCTGTCGATCGAGGCTAAATTCTATATTGCTCTGATGGTTGCCATCCAATCCTTCGTTATTATCAAGGGTTTGATATCTGTTGTCTGTTTTTGATTTAGATTGCAATCTTGTTGATCTTGTTGCTGACGACGATGATATATATAGATTGTCCATTTTGTTATATCGCATCATTGAATGCTATGTCGTTATATGTTGTTTATCACATTGCTTTATTGCGGTGTCGTTTGTCGTGTTGTTTATCACATTGTTTGACACATTGTTTACAATGTTAAATAAACGCTTACTGTAATTGTAGTTGTAATTGCTATGATTGCGTAGATCTCAGATTGTCGAGCTGCAATTCAAGTGGCTCGGGGCTCATAACCTGTTGAAATTTGATCTTTGAATGTGTGTTTGGAGTAAAGAGCACACTGGCTTATGAAGCTAATATGTGTGTATTTATTAATGCTAAAATATGATTAGTCGATACAAACAAAGATCATCTAAGCCATAATTGAGTAACATACGATCGATCATTAATGGGAGAGATATAATAAGCTAATAATTACAATATGAAGTACCATCTGCTTTTTGTGTTCGGGAACTATAAGTCATATCTGTCTTCTATGTCATCAGTAAAGTATATTATTCTTAGTAAAATAGTTAAGTGCTATTGTCCATATAAGTTGTTGATTATTTTTATTCATCATCCCAGTAAAGGTTAGGTTACTAAGGTAATCCAAATATCCATTATAGAGTTTAGTATCCATTGGGTAGGTATATTCTTTTTGGTTCGGGGTATTAATCTCGAATAAATTGGGGTAGACATGAGAGGGTATCCACATTCTGATGATTCTGTCCTTTTCTATATTGCATCATGAAGTCGTACTCCTGGAGTATGGCTAGCCATCATACATACATTTCTGTCAGATTTGGTTTGTTCTAAAGCCATTTGAGAGCTAAGTGGTCTGTTATCAGAGTAAACTGTTTTCCAATTAGGAAGTAGCAGAAGTGTTGTACAGCTTAAACAACTGCTATGCATTCTAGTTGAGTGGCTCTTTAGAAAGGTTCTGCTCCATAGATAGCTCATCCTGTATAAGCAATCATATGCTCTCCATCTTTGTCATCTTGCACCAAAATTGCTCTGAGTTCAAATGATGATGTATCTGTATATAGCTTAAATACTTTTGTGAGATCCGGTCTTGCTATTACTGGTGCATAGGTAAGTGCTTCCTTGATCAGATTGAAGGCAGTTTATGTAACTGATACCCATTCCTATGCTCTTCCTTTTCTTTACAACATATGCAGGGGTGCAGCAATTTCAGAGTAATCAGGGATAAACCTTTTATAGAACTGAACCAGTCCTAAGAATCCTCATAAGGTCATCTTATCCTTGTTGAAATTATTAGCTTATTATATCTCTCTCCTATCAATGATCGATTGTTACATTACTCAATTGTGGCTTAGACGATCTTTGTTTATATCAACCAATCATATTTTAGCATTAATAAATACACGCATATTGGCTTCATAAGCCAGTGCGCTCTTTACTCCAAACACACATTCGAAGATTAAATTTCAACAGGTTATGAGCCCCGAGCCACTCAAATTGCAGCTCAACAATCTGAGATCTACGCAATTATAGCAATTACAACTGCGATTACAGTAAGCGTTTATTTAACATTGTAAACAATGCATCAAACAACGCGATAAACAATGCGACAAATGATACCGCAATAAAACAATGTGATAAACAACACATAATGATATAGCATTCAATGACACAACGAAATGGACAATCTATACACATCGTCGTCAGCAACAAGATCGACAAGATTGCAGTCTAAATCAAAAACAGACAACAGATATCAAACTCTTGATGACGATGAAAGATTGGATAGCAACTATCAGAGCAATATAAGATTTAGCCTCGATCGACAGGAACAGATAGCTGCAATGATCAGAAATCAGGAAGATAAATTAGACATACTGACAACCCTATTGGGTGAATTGATGGCAAAAATTGACAAAACAAACACATCACCCAGCACGCTAACCAATTAGAATGCAGCTACAGAAGGTAATACGCTACAAATACAAACACAATCACCATCACCATCACTAACAATATCAACAAAGCTTAACAATCTGGCGAAGGAGTACCTGAGATCGATCAACAAATTCAATGGGTTAGGAGGTGCACCCAGATTGTTTGATTACTTTGATACCATAGAGCAATTTATCACCAGCACCAATCTATCAGTACAAAAGAAGGAAGTCAACACAGCAATTAGTAAAATTACAGGCAATGCTAGAATGTGGCTACGGAGGTATGTGAACACATCGGGAGAATTTGATTCATGGAATGAGCTTAAAGAGGCTATGATGCAAAAATACGCACCAATGGAACAATTGTTATGAATACATAATAAGCTTATGATGATAAAACAAAAGGGATTGATCGAAGATTATAATGATGCGTTCAACCGAATTATGGCGCAAATCGAAGATATGACCAACACAGAAGCTATACCACAATATCTCCGGGGTCTAAGCCCCAGGTACTGGGAATTAATACTTGTGCGGGAGAATATGCTGACAATGTTGGAGGCTTTACAACTCGCATGCATCAGGTTCAACCCGGATAGTAAGCAGAGGTGCAACGAAGCCCATGTGATAGACCGAGGCAGCTACTGAGGTAGCTACCGAGGCGGCTACTGAGGTGACAGTCGCGGCAATCAAGGCAGAAGTGCCAGATGAGGCTGAGGCTATAACAACGATAATGGAAACAACCGAGGAGATCATCATAATGATAGAGGTGACTGAGGTAGCGATTGCAGAGCCTATCGAGGTAGGAATTTTCAGGGACATCCTTGGAAATGCTACGTCTGTGAGGGAGAACACAGAATATTTCAATGCAACAAATTTAACGATTGAGTAAAAACAGAAAAAGAAAAGGCTAAACCAAGAGCCAAAGCAAATCTGGTAATTGGTGCCATTATCGATTCAGGCGCCACACAACATATGTTCAACCAATTGGAGATTTCGAGATGGTAGCTGAGCACGATGACTTGGTCATGTGTGCAGGGAACGAGAAGCTACATGCCATGCATGTTAGGATGATTGAGCTCGACGACGAGCTGAAATTACAGGATGTTTTATATATACCGGAAATCACCAGAAATTAATATCTGTGTGGGCATTGACATGTGACGGAAATGACATAACCTTCAAAAGTGATGGATCAGTAATTAAAATCAGCGTAGATCATGAAGAAATCAAAATCAAACAAGCCAATGGCAACCTATTTCATTTATCGACATCACTAGAGCTAGAAGCAAACATCGCTGATTCCAACATCACTGATTCCAAGATCGATGACTATACATTATGGCATCACCGGCTGGGTCATCCGGGCCGAAATACTCTGCAATCAATTACCAAATTTGTCACAGGGCTCAGAGATATACAGCTGTCGACCGGACAAATCAAAATATATGCCGGGTATGAATACGCAAAGTTGCACTGCAAGCCTTTCGGACATGCGAAAAATCGATTGATGGAGCCTATCGGAAGGGTGCACTCAGATCTGTGTGGGCCAATGCCCATGCCATCAGTCAATGGAGCGAAATATATATTAACATTCATTGATGACACTACTCGCTACATCACAACATATTTTATTGACAATAAAAGTAATACATTTGATCGATTCTGGGTATTCAAGGCATTCGCCGAAATGCAATCAGGCCAAAAACTGAAGATTCTCCAGTCTGATAGAGGAGGAGAGTATATAAATACCAAGATGCGCGAATTTTTAATTAAAAACAGAATTCATTATGAAATGACGATGCTGGACATGCCACAACAAAACAGTGTCGCTGAATGATATAACTAGACATTAATAGAGTCGATCCGGGCAGTTAAAATCACTGCCAGTATACCTGACGAACTTTGGGCTAAACTTGCTACAAGTGCTACATATTTACGTAACCGATTGCCAATGCGAGCCAATAGGAGAGTACTTCACCATTTGAATTATGGCATGGTCACAAGTCTGATATCAGTAACTTGCGCATCATATGGGCTGATGCATATATGCATATTCACAAGGGAAAAAGATCGAAACTGGTGCCCTGATCCAAAAAGCTTAAAATAATTGGCTATTATGACGAAAAGAAGGCATACAGGCTCTAGGATCCAACCAATAGGAAGATAGAGATCAGCTGCGACATTACATTTGATAAATCTATTATATTAAAATCCCCAACAATCGTCAATCCAGAAGATCAAGAATATGTCATTGAAGTGACCATCGGAGAACGCAAGATTGATGAAAAAAGGCAATATCTGGTTAAATGGCTAGGCTATGATGATGATGACGACAACATCTGGGAGCCAATCGAACAATTGATAGATACTAAAGCTTTACAAATTTGGCAAGATCACATGCCAGAAGCTAATTTAATTGAATCGACCAATGACTCAATAACCTACAAGGAAGCAATTTCCCTGCCTGATACAAAGCTTTGAGAGGAAGCAATCAATCAAGAGCTTAAATCACTTAAGAATAATGATACATAGATGATTGTACCTGAGGTGCCTGTAGGACGCAAGCCGATTGGATGCAGATGGGTATTTAAAAAGAAGCTCAACACTGATAGATCGATTGCCAGGTACAAGGCGAGACTAGTGGCCAAGGGATATTCACAACAGCAAGGAATTGATTATGATGAAACATTTGCTCCCATGGTGAAATTCACATCGATCAGAGCACTCTTATCAATTGGTGTAGTCCTAAACTTAGAAATTCACCAAGTAGATGTAAAAACTGCATTCCTGAACAGCAATCTTGATGAGGAGATCTATATGATGGTACCTGAAGGAATTGACCAATCAGAGCTGTCACCGAGAGCTGTGTGTAAGCTCAATCGATCATTGTATGAACTAAAGCAATCACCTCGTATGTGGAATCAGAAGATCGACAACTACCTCAGCCAATCAAATTTTACAAGACTACAATCAGATCACAGCATTTATCTAAGAAGAAGACAAGATGATCAATCGCTGATAATTATTGCCATATATGTTGACGATCTACTAATTCTGGCTGATTCAATGGAAATGATGAACAAATTCAAGGCGGAGCTTAGCAATGCATTTGATATGATGGACTGTAGTGAAATTAAACATTTTCTGGGTATTCGAGTCATGTATGATCGAAAAACACATACAATCACAATTGATCAAAGTCACTTGCCAATCAAATCATTACAAGGTTTAACATAACAGATGCCAAGCCAATCAGTACACCCCTTGATCCATCCATTCAACTCAAAGCTGAAGGAGGAAAATCCGCAGATCAAAATCTATTTAGACAAATAATTGGTAGCATAATGTACCTGATGATTGGGATGAGACCTAATCTAGCTGCTGCTATCAGCATCATCAGTCAATTTTCGGCCAATCCAATACAAGAACATCACCATGCCCTTAAATGATTATTAAGATATATTAAAGGAACAGCCCATTATAAGCTGTGCCTTAGACATGATCAGGATCTAAGACTGATCAGTTTCAGTGATGCTAACTGAGGAGGAGATATTAATATACAACGATTAACTACGGGTTATATTTTCAACCTATTAGGAGGAGCCATCAGCTGGTCAAGCAAACGCCAATCAACTGTTGCCCTATCAACAACTGAGGCAAAATATATAGCATTAGCATATGCGATAAAAGAAGCCATTTGGCTATGCACCCTATGTTGAAATTATTAGCTTATTATATCTCTCTCTCCCATCAACAATCGATCATACGTCACTCAATTGTGGCTTAGACGATCTTTGTTTGTATCGACCAATCATAATTTAGCATTAATAAATACATGTATATTGGCTTCATAAGCCAGTGCGCTCTTTACTCCAAACACACATTCGAAGATCAAATTTCAACAGGTTATGAGCCCCAAGCCGCTCGAATTGCAGCTCAACAACCTGAGATCTATGCAATCATAGCATCTATGCAATTACAACTGCGATTACAGTAAGCATTTATTTAATATTGTAAATAATGCATCAAACAAAGTGATAAACAACGCAATAAATGACACCGCGATAAAGCAATGCGATAAACAACACGTAACGATATAGCATTTTTCAACAATATGATACAACGAAATGGACAATCTATACACATCATCATCATTAGCAACAAGATCGACAAGATTGCGGTCTAAATCAAAAACAGACAACAGATATCAAACCCTTGACGATGACGAAGGATTGGATGGTAACCATCAGAGCAATATTGGATTTAGCCTCGATTGATAGGAACAGATGGCAATAACGATCAGAAATCAGGAAGATAAATTAGACATACTAACAACCCTAATGGGCAAATTGATGGCAAAAATTGACAAAACAAATACATCACCTAGTATGCCAACCAATCAGAATGCAGCTATAGAAGGCAATACGCCACGACCATCACCATTATCAACAATATCAACAAAGCTTAATGATCTGGCAAAGGAGTACCTGAGATCAATCAACAAATTTGATGGATCAGGAGGTGCACCCAGATTGTTTGATTACTTTGATGCCATAGAGCAATTTATCACCAGCGCCAATTTATCAGTACAAAAGGAGGAAGTCAACACAGTAATTAGTAAAATTACAGGTAACGCTAGAATGTGGTTATGGAGGCACGTGAACACATTGGGAGAATTTGATTCATAGAATGAGCTTAAAGAGGCTATGACGCAAAAATATGCACCAATAGAACAATTGTTATGAATGTGCGATAAGCTTGTGATGATGAAGCAAAAGGGATCGATCGAAGATTATAATAATGCGTTCAACTGGATTATGGCGCAAATCGAAGATATGACTGACACAGAAGCTATACCGCAATATCTCCGGGGTCTAAGCCCCAGGTATTGGGAATTAATACTTGTGCGGAAGAATATGCCGACAATGCTGGAGGCTTTACAACTCGCATGCATTAGGTTTGACCCGGATAATAAGCAGAGGTGCGATGAAGCCCATACGACAGACCAAGGCAGCTACTGAGGTAGCGACCGAGGCAGCTACTGAGACGGCTACTGAGGCGGTGCTTGCAGCAATCGAGGCAGAAGCGCCAAACAAGGCCGAGGCTACAATAACAACAACGGAAACAATCGAGGAGGTCATAATGACAGAGGTGACCGAGGCAGCAATCGCAGAGCTAATCGAGGTAGGAAATTTCAGGGACACCCTCAGAAATGTTACGTCTGTAAGGGAGAATACGAAATATTTCAATGCAACAAATTCAATGATTAGGTAAAAACAGAAAAAGAAAAAGAAAAGACTAAACCGAGAGCCGAAGCAAATCTGGCGATTGGCGCTATTATCAATTCAGGCGCCATGCAACATATGTTCAACCAATTGGAGATTTTCGAGACGGTGGCTAAGCATGATAGCTTGGTCACGTGTGCAGGGAACGAGAAATTACGCGTGATGCATGTTGGGACAATTGAGCTCGACGATGAGCTGAAATTACAGGACATCTTATATATACTGGAGATCACCAGAAATTTAATATCTGTATGGGTGTTGATATGTGACGGAAATGACATAACCTTCAAAAGCGACGGATCAGTAATTAAAATCGGTGCAGATCATGAAGAAATCAAAATTGGACAGGCTAATGGCGACCTATTTCATTTATCGACATCACCAGAGCTAGAGCTAGAAGCAAACATTGCCGATTCCAAGATCGATGACTATACATTATAGCATCACTGACTGGGTCATCTGGGCTGAAATACTCTGCAATCAATCAACAAATTTGTCACAGGGCTCGGAAATGTATGGCTGTTGACCAGACAAATCGAAATATGTGCCAGGTGTGAATACGCGAAGTTGCACCACAAGCCATTTGAACATGCAAAAAATCGATCGATAGAGCCTATCAGAAGGGTGCACACAGATCTGTGCAGGCCGATGCCCACGCCATCAGTCAATAGAGCGAAATATATATTAACATTCATCAATGACGCTACTCGCTACATCACAACATATTTTATTGATAACAAAAGTGATACATTTGATTGATTCCGGACATTCAAGGTATTCGCCGAAACACAATCGGGCCGAAAACTGAAGATTCTCCAATTCAATGGAGGAGAAGAGTATATAAATACCAAGATGTGTGAATTTTTAATCAAAAATGGAATTTATTATGAAATGACGATGCCGGACATGCCGCAACAAAACGGTGTAGCCGAACAATATAACTGGACATTGATGGAGTCAATCCGGGCTGTTAAAATCACTGCCGACATACCTGACAAACTTTGGGGTGAAGTTGCTGCAAGTGCTACATATTTATGCAACCGATTGCCAATACGAGCCAATAAGGAGAGTGCTTCACCATTTGAATTATGGCATGGTCACAAGCCTGATATCAGTAACTTGCACGTTATATGGGCTGATGCATATATGTATATTCACAAGGGAAAAAGGTTGAAACTGGCGCCCCAATCCAAAAAGCTTAAAATGATTGGCTATCATGACGAAAAGAAGGCATACAGGCTCTGGGATCTAACCAATAGGAGGATAGAGATCAGCCGCGACATCACATTTGATGAATCTATTATATTAAAATCCCCAACAATCATCAACCCAGAAGATCAAGAATATGTCATTGAAGCGATCATCGGAGAATGCAAGATTGATAAAAAAAGGCAATATCTGGTTAAATGGCTAGGCTATGATGATGATGATGACAACATCTGGGAGCCAATCGAACAATTGATAGACACTGAAGCTCTACAAATTTGGCAAGATCGCTTGTTAGAAGCTAATTTAATTGAATCGACCGATGACCCAATGACCTACAAGGAGGCAATTTCCCTGCCTGATGCAAAGCTTTAGGAGGAAGCAATCAATCAAGAGCTTAAATCACTTAAGAATAATGACACATGAAAGATTATATCTGAGGTGCCTGCGGGATGCAAGCCGATTAGATGCAGATGGGTATTTAAAAAGAAACTCAACACTAATGGATCGGTTGCCAGGTACAAGGCGAGATTAGTGGCCAAGGGATATTCACAACAGCAAGGAATTGATTATAATGAAACATTTGCTCCCATGGCGAAATTCATGTCGATCAGGGTACTTTTATCGATCGGTGCAGTTCTAAACTTAGAAATTCACCAAATGGATGTAAAAACTGCATTCCTGAATGGCGATCTTGATGAAGAGATCTACATGATGGTACCTGAAGGAATCGACCAATCAGAGCTGTCATCGAGAGCTGTGTATAAGCTCAATCGATCATTGTATGGACTAAAGCAATCATCTCGTATGTGGAATTAGAAGATCGACAACTACCTCAGCCAATCAAATTTTACAAGACTACAATCAGATCACAGCATTTATCTAAGAAGGAGACAAGAAGATTAATCACTGATAATTATTGCTATATATGTTGACAATCTACTAATTCTGGCTGATTCGATGGAAATGATGAACAAATTCAAGGTGGAACTTAGCAATGCATTTGATATGACGGACTGTAGCGAAATTAAACATTTTTTAGGTATTCGAGTTATGCGTGATCGAAAAACACATATGATCACAATTGATCAAAGCCACTTCGCCAATCAAATCATTACAAGGTTTAACATGACGGATGCCAAGCCAATCAGTACACCCCTTGATCCATCCATTCAACTCAAAGCTGAAGGGGGAAAATCTGCAGATCAAAATCTATTCAGACAAATGATTGGTAGCATAATGTACTTGATGATCGGGATAAGACCTGATCTAGCTGCTGCTGTTAGCATCATCAGTCAATTTTTGGCCAATCCAATGCAAGAACATCACCACGCCCTCAAATGATTATTAAGATATATTAAAGGAACAGCCAATTATAAGCTGTGCCTTGGATGCGATCAGGATCTAAGACTGATCGGTTTCAGTGATGCCAACTGGGGAGGAGACATTAATACACGATGATCAACCATGGGTTATATTTTCAACCTATCAGGAGGAGCTATCAGCTGGTCAAGCAAGTGCCAACCAACTGTTGCCCTATCAACAACTGAGGCAGAATATATAGCATTAGCACATGCGACGAAAGAAGCCATTTGGCTATATACTCTATTGGATAAGCTAGGATATTTGCTGAATTGTGCAATAACCTTATTTGAAGACAACCAATCAGCAATCGCCCTCGCCAAAAATCCAATTAATCATGCTCGATCAAAGTATATCGATATTCAGTATCACTTTATTTGAGAGAAAGTTGAATCAAAGGTGATAGATATCATTTATATAGCAACAGATAAAATGATCACTGATGCATTAACCAAGCCACTTACGTGACCAAGACTTGAAATGTTGATCACAAAAATGGGCTTACATAACTAGCATTTTAAAAACTTTTAAGTTCTTTATTACATTATTTTTATTACTCAAGTAGTATTTTATATATAATTATTTGCAGTAAATGTACTTCATAGATGCCATTCATGATGTACAGTTGAACATTTTATTTTTATTCTTTTATTTTTATTTTTTTTTATTTTATTTATTTATTTTTATCGAGATATGTCAAGCAGGGGGAGTGTTGAAATTATTAGCTTATTATATATCTCTCTCCCATCAATAATCGATTGTTACATTACTTGATCATGGCTTAGATGATCTTTGTTTTGTATCGACCAATCATAATTTAGCATTAATAAATACATGCATATTGGCTTCATAAGCCAGTGCGCTCTTTACTCCAAACACACATTCGAAGATCAAATTTCAACACTCTATTGGATGAGCTAGGATATTTGCAGAATTGTGCGACAACCTTATTTGAAGACAACCAATCAGCAATCACCCTCACTAAAAACTCAATTAATCATGCTCGATTAAAGCATATCGACATTCAGCACCACTTTATTCGAGAGAAAGTTGAATCAAAGGTGATAGATATCATCTACATGGCAACAGATGAAATAATCGCTGATGCATTAACCAAGCTACTTGTGCGACCCAGACTTGAAATGTTGATCGCAAAAATGGGCTTACATAACTAACCTTTTTTTTTAAAAAACTTTTATGTTCTTTATCATGTTATTCTTATCACTCAAGTAGTATTTTACATATAGTTATTTGTAGTAAATGTACTTCATAGATACCATTCATGATGTACAGTTGAATATTTTATTTTTATTTTTATTTTTTTTATTTATTTATTTTTTATTGAGGTATATCAAGCAGAGTGAGTGTTGAAATTATTAGCTTATTATATCTCTCTCCCATCAATGATTGATTGTTACATCACTCAATCATAGCTTAGATGATCTTTGTTTATATCGACTAATCATATTTTAGCATTAATAAATACATGTATATTGGCTTCATGAGCCAGTGTGCTCTTTACTTCAAACACACATTCGAAGATCAAATTTCAACAATCCTGTGGGGTTAGGAAGGCCTTGATGATTTCAGTCTTCTTTAGATCTGGGTGGATTTCTCCTCCATCAATTATAAATCCGAGGTATTTAATTTTCTTCTGTCCAAAGTAGCATTTTGTTGGCTTGATCTTTAGTCCATGTTTTCTGAGTCATTCAAATACTTCCTTCAGGATCACCATATGTTCTGTGAAGTTCTCCACATAAATGTTGATATCGTTGATATACACAATCACTCCAAGTCCAATCAAGTCATAGAAGATCTCATTCATTGCAGCCTAGAAGGTGGCAGGTGTGTTGCAAAGTCCAAAGGACATTTTTGTAAATTCGTACTGTCCGAATGGTGTCACAAATGCTGATTTCTCCTGTGCTTCGGGCGTTATTCTGATTTGGTTATATCCTGCCCATAGATCTAAGATTGAATAGATTTGCACTTTTTTCAACATATTTTGTAAGTCTTCTGAGTGCGGAATCGGATATGTATGCTTTTTAGTAACTGAGTTCAATTTGCAGTAATCGATAACCATTCTCTGTCCATCCTTCTTTAGTACTATGCTAATAGGTGATGCCCAAGGGCTTTTCGACTGTATAATCACTCTTGATTCTAATAGTTCTTGAACATGCTTTCATACAAAGTCATGATAGTTGGCTGGCAATCTGTAGGGTGCTTGTTTGATTGGTTTGGCATCTCCTGTGTCGATATGGTAAGTGAAGAAGGCTTGGTCTGGTAAGTTCTTGAAACTGATCGCAATGATATCCTCATACTCCTTCAGTAGATCTTGTAACTATTTCTTCTGATTCGGTAACAGATTTTTATTGAGGGAGTAGATGTACTTCTTGGCATTCTCCTGGTCATCCAGTCTTTCTATTATCACATTGGCTTGTCCAGTCAATCCAAATTCTTTCCTTTCATGTTATGTTTCTTCTAAGTTTTCTACTTCCTTCAAAGGTTGCTGTTCACATTTGACAATTACCATTTGAGCAATTCAATCTCCTTGGTATATTTTGAATTGGCTATGGTTGTGGTTAACTAATTCAACCTTAATCTCTCCTCTATAGTTTTTATCTATTAATCTAGGGAAGGCTCCTATTCCAGAGTTACAGTAAAGTCCACTTCTTGCCCATACTTGTGCACATTGTCTGAGTGATAGGGCAATAGCAATTCCAGTCTTTACAAAGGCTGATGATTTTAGTTCTAGAGTGCAGTCTTCATCTGCATATAGGTCATAACCTGCAGCTCCTTCAGTTTTCCTCTTTGGTATTATTGCACTTTCTGTCAGTTTCTTGACTCGAGTTGCTGTATCCTTTTCTTCCATTGTGAATACTTCTTTGAAGGTGGGGACATTCGGTTCCTTCCATTGTTTATGAGTTGTGTCTTGAGGTAGGTTCTGCCATAAGTTCTTCCACTACCAATAGCACATGCTAATGCATTCGTCAAGGTGAATTATTTCCTCAAGTGCGATGATTTCTTCTTCTGAGTCTGAGTCACTTTCTTCAATTAGAGTAGGTCTGTCATCTTCATCATCCTCTTGAAATAAGGCTCTGACTTCAATGGGTATCTAAGTAGTATATACTTCATTGCTCTATTATTCAGGTACTTCCTCATCTTTGTTTTCTTCAGGTACTATCTGTTCTTATTCCTGATCATGACATTCTTTCCAAGTCCTGTAGTAATTGATATCATATGGTTTGTCTGGATATCTGACCCAATTTTTGTATTCCCAAAGGTCATAGGGGTTGACTTCATCCCAGTAGCATCCTTGCAGGTAGATGTTGCAGTTTCCCTAAAGACATCCTTTGCCAATATATCCAATATTCGTCTAAAAACAGTTTCATACTTCTCTAGTATTGTCTGTGAATGGATGAGGGTTCCTTCCACTATATGGTCCATGATTCATTGAGGGTAGAGTCCTTCAGTAAGTCTGTGACAGTCTTGGCTTCTTGATCCTTTTCTCAGTTGGTAGATGTATCTCCAAGGTATCCTGGTAAGGTATCAACTTCATATCACTACAAGTATACATCATCTCAGCACAATAGATGCATTGCTCACAGAATGGGTATCTAGTATTCCTCATGTTGTATTCAATCAACTAGTTCTTCTCCAAAGGCGTCAGATGGTGATATTCACTATGGATTACTATATTAGCTTCTTCTTCTACTAAGTTGAGATGTGCCTGTCCAGGGGTTATTTCTTCATCTGTATCACTTTCATCTTCTGGTCTCTGAGTGAGTTTTGGTACTACTCCTTTCTAAATATCCAAAGATATGCTGAACTTCCTTCCATGGTTGATGAAGATTAACCTTTGTGTATCCAGATCAATTCTGGCTTTAGCTTTCTTCAACCAGCTGTTGCCTAGGATGGCATTGTAGGATTATGCATTAGTGATGACTATTCTGACAGGTATGATTTCTGTTCTAAACTGAACTGGTACTTCTCAGAGTACTCCTAAAGGTACACTGCTTTTTCCACTTGTGATAACTAAGGTGAAGATAGTGGGTTCATCAATATCCTATCCTAGACAGTCTAGGAAATGCTTGGCAATAATGCTGACTTCTGCTCCAGTATCAATAATGACTGAGCATGCTAATCCTCCAATGTTGCATTGTGCATAGGCAGATGAGGTATAAATTCATTCTTCTTGTTCTTTGGCAGTATTAACTTCCTCAAATTGGATGGTTGGTTTGGTTTCTGTAATTTGTGTCTTTACTTTTTGCTTCATTGATAGTGTGATCTGGAAGAGTTGTTTAAAGGTAATGTTGGCCTTTTGACTAGCAATATCTTGCCATGGGTTGTATTCAAATTCTCTAACCCTCCTAGGCTTCTTTTCCTTGTTTTCTTCCTGATTGGTCATTTCTTCATCTCCAGTGGTTAAGATAACTATCTCGCCAGGTTGCATTATCTGTTTGAAAGCTTTGTCCTATTGATCCTCATTCAATTGTTATCTTTATATTGGCTTCTTAGGTTTCTCGATAACAACTTCAGGTTCTTGAGTTAGTTTCTTCCTTGGGTAGAGAGTCTTCCTAGTAGTATTGTGGCTGACTGTCTTGACAGGGTAGGCTTCCAGGTATTCTTTGCTAAATTCTTTATCTTCTTCTTCAATTTCTTGCACTACATTAGCATGGTCAGCCTTTTTTTCTTCCTCTCTCTCCTGTTCTTCCTTCTAACTTCTAGTTCAGCAATCTTTGGCAAAGTGACCATGTCTTCCACAGAGAAAACAATTTATCTCTATCTTATTGCATTCTTTGGCAACAAAGGTTCCTCTTGGTTGCTTATTCTGGCAAATCACCTTAGCTTTGAGATTGGCTATGTGTGCTGTCATTTCTGAGAACATCTTAGTAATCTTTTCTATTTCATCCTCATGTGTTGTCTTTCCTGTTTTTGCTATGACTATCAGTTTGATAGTGTCCTCCTCAGGTAGTTTGGCTAATGTAGATACCATTTGAACTACAGATATTTCAGTGCTGAATTTTCTATGTAAGTCTTGTGGTAACTTATTATATAGGGATGCTGAATATCCTGCTTCAATATCCCAAAAGGCCTGTGCTATTCTGACTTTCTCATCCATTCTGCGAGGACCAAACCTCTTGATATGGCATTAGAGATCTGTGGGTAAGCCATTCATAAATACCATTTCTTGTACAACCGGGCTGGTTTCTCTACAGAGTTGCATATACTGGTTGATAGTAGTAACCCAATCTTCTGAGCACTGATTGATTGATATTTTCATGTTGAATAGTTGTTTTTTGATTGATTCTTGCTTCTATTCTGTGAAATACTTCTCTTCTAACCAAGCTCTCATAGTATCCCAATGAGTGGTAGCTAATACTACTGCTGTGGCTCCATTTCCGGCTGCTGTGGTGGCTGCAAGGAGTAATCTTCCTAGTCTGGTGGCTGCTGTATCTATTAGGGCTATATGGTATGTTTCTCTTGCAGGTCCTCTAAGTTGGGCAGCCAGGATAGAGATCCATCGAGTGCTGGCTGTTCCTTTAGCTATGAAGTAGCTTTCCAAATCATTCAGGAATTCTTGAACATATTCCTTAGTATATCTGTAAAAGGTAGGTAGTTTGTCTGCTATCTTCTTGAAGTCTTCTCCTAAGTAGTTGTAGTAATGCAGGTGGTGGTGGTGGTAGTGCCATTCTTGCTTTTGTCTTCCACTATAGGTTTTGGTAAGTTCAGTTACACAATATAGGTAACAAATTGGTCGAGGTGTTGAGTGATTTCCTGCTAGTTGGCACTAATTGTAGCAGACTAAAATATATTAATGATGAAATACTCAAAGTTGAGCAAGTGCAGAAAATATGTTTTTAGGGGTCTTAGTGGTTTATACGGTAGTGGCTTGAGAAGGGTAGTGTGTCAGTGTAAGTGTTAACTAGCAAGATTTATATACAATCAATTGAATAAAGTATATTTATTAGAATCTCAAAACTATCTCAATTGCTTACTCCTTGAGTAAGGCTTCAGTATCCCTCAGGTTGTCTGTTGTAAGCTTTCTTAGCTTGTTGCAGTCTGAATTTTATTGATAATTGCAAGCAGAGTATTTATAAGAAATTACAAGATACTATATGGGTAGCTACCCAGGTTACTACTTGAATTTCTGATTAGCTTGGCTAAATATAAGGTACAATTTGATTGGCTAGAATATAATAAAATGATATATCAGGTTATAATATAATTGGATGGTGAAATAATATATTAGATCAAAATACTATTTTAGGTCATAATATTATTACAGATCTTAATAACATTGCAAGTCTTAATGTTATTGCAGGTTACATGATTGTAATCTCACATAATCAAAATATATGTTATTACAAAATGTTCTGTTACATTAGCTATTCTCTTCTAAGACTGTAATATTAAGTTGTAATTTCAAGTTTTAGGCTAGAGACTATGTAATATAATATCAAAATCCTCTAGATGCTATTCAAAGTCTTTTTTTTAACTCTTTATTTAAGAAAGAGATAGTATATACTCCTAAGAGGTATCTCAATTATAATAGTGAATGGTTATATTCTAAGATCCATTGGTCTAACTGATAGTGGTATATATAGATATTTTTTATAAAGGTATGATTCATTTGAGTTATAAAATATCCTAGGCAAATACTGATATTATCTAGTATTTTAGGATACTTTATTCGAAGATGCTACTATTATTTTAATTCTTCTAGATATTAATCAGACCTGTATTACAGTCCTTGGATGAAAAAGCTGCTGGCTACTATATCTCATTATCGAGAATTTACTCATGTCTGTATATCATACATATTCTTGCCATATATATATATTAGTAGAATATTTTCTTAGTTTAGAGTCAATGGGAAGAAAAGTAGATAAATTCATATTTATAGAGATAAAGAGAATTCTTTACTAGGAGTATATAACTTATTCTATGATATTTAGATAATACTACACAAAGGTAATATTTAGTATATTTTAATTCTCTAAATATTTAGCTTTATGTTAACTTATTTTATTTTATATCTAGTAGATGCTTATAGAAGGGAGCAGATAAAAAAGTATGCTAATGCTATCTAATTATACTAGCCTTTCAAGTTAACTATCTAGAATTATATATACTTACCCTAGTATACCAAAATCATACATATTCAACATGTATTGCTAAAAAAGGGAATTTTGGCAATCTTTAAGTAAAGCAGCCAGAGCATAAAGTATAAGATATAAGAAAAGTCTTTTATCACATACAAGATCTTAAAGATTCTAGAGATACTAAGGGAATAGAGAATATTCTTCAGGGTATTAGGCTTATAGATATTAAGGTATATAATTTACTAATATGCCTAATATTTACTATAATATTATTTAATTAATATTTATCATATTTTACTCTATTAGAATCTTCTTTAGAATATCTCTAAAAGCAATATATATAAGACTATTATGCCTAATTTACTTCATCAGATCAAGAAAGGCATCTGGTCACATTTATTAAATTAGTTCTAATCACTTCTACAAGAAACCTTTAAAGGCTGAAAGATAAATAAATATATTGATGAGATAGATAAAAATTTTATATTTGTTCTATGTTTCAAAGGTATCTATAGTATAGAACAGATTATTACTGAAGAATATATACAAATAATGAAGATATCTAGATAATATCTAATATAATTAATTAATTATACTAAATATCCCAAGTTTACAAGCTCGTAGCTTTTATTTTATCTAAATATTTCTACTATACATCTGTAGATTCTTAACTAACAAAAGAGATTTAAAAGAGCTTATAGTAATCTATCTCTTCATATACTGGTTTATGCTGATATCTTTACCAATACAATCTAAGATAACTCTAAATAAGACTTTTGAATTTCTTAAGGAATTTGATATATATAAAAGAGTCTTTAAAAATATACTAGGATGTTTTATAAATATCCTAAAGATTTACTTACTCTAATATTATGAGCAATAAATTAGAGACTTTGGGATACCAGATAACTTCGACACTGAGTATATAAAGTATCAGTATATAGTCAATACTAAACAGCTCTATACTTATATCAATAAGCAAGATTCTATCCCTCAAATAATTAAGTATATACAATATCGAATAGTTCTGTAAAATAAACAATTATATCTGAAGAGTTTACACCCTATCTAACTAGTGGAGAATATATCTTATAAAAACTTCCTTAGCTCTCAGGTGAAAAACTATCTAATTCTAGTATCATTTACTAATAGTAGATATTTTTTAAAAGATTTAGAGCTTTATATCTAGACATTCTTCTATAACCAGCTATTTCCTAATAGAGATGGTATTCATTACCATATAAAAAAACATAAACTTCCAAAGCTAAATAATCCTTAGGTAATTTAGTTTTTACTAGATATTCTTTTACTATATTAAAATTGCACTAATTTAATAATTTTATCTCTAACTAGATTATAATCTTTCAAACTCTCTGCCTTACTGTACCTGATATTTTCGAATGTAATATCACTAACAATCAAATCTATCAATACAATTCTCAATTTTACAAGTAATCACATTATAATTAGGTTGCTATTTTTAATACTAAGATTAAAAATAGATCCAACACAATATCTGACTATTATATTGCATAGCTTCAATTGTTATTTCAGTTCAAGTAAGGTGATACTTATAATTTAGCTTATATCTAGCATTTTCAAAGATTATCTAAATATGATTTAGATATAAATATATAGATTTTTGAATTTACAGATATATTTGAGGTTATATCAATTGGTGCTATTATTTACAATATTTATCTTATACTATTTTTTGATACACCCTCTAGTGCTACAGATTCTCTAAAGGCTAGAAGAGATGAATATAGTTTCAAAAAATATCTTCTTAATTGCTATAGTAATAGATTTTCTTTTTTTAAATTTAATTAGTTTAGATATTCTCCTATATATAATTTATATTATATTATAATATCCTGAGAATTTTAAATATATCTGATATATATTTAAATGAAATATGACAGTTATAGGATATGGATATAGTTGGGTACAGAGATACTGGATAAAGATATTATATTTCAATTTTGTGATATTAGTGTTCCTTTTTCTAGGTCTTTATATATAATTAACAGTGAAATCTAACTAAATTCTAATATAGCTAGAAAATAATGGATATATCTAGAATAAACTATGAGCATGAACACTATGAACTAAAAACATTTTCTTGATATCATACATGTCATTTTTATTTATACAAAATGCAAAATAATCACATATGATAAAAAATTTTCTAATAATATTAGTGATTAAATGACTATAAAATCCACCAACTAACTAATAGAAATAACTTCTCATTCTGAATTTTAATCCAAATTCCAACTTCAATCAAATTATACTAGCATCTACTAAAACTGAAGGAAAATGCAAATAAGGCATCCTCTCAGAGAAGGATTTAAATAAGTTAGAACTAGAAGACTTGGATCATGCCTGTACCAAGCAGCTCAACCTGATGAGTTCTTCTTTAAATAAGGAAAATGAAGGTTTGTAGAATTTTCATAATAATATATCTTTCAAGTTAATTACTGAAGGAAAGAAAATATTCAGCCTATATTCCAATATTATTATAAGTTTTCAGGAGATAATATATTAATCTTAATAATAATATTCTTATATAATAAAGGGTGCAAGAGTGCTGACATTGCACAAGATCACTTTTACAAGGATCAATATACACAAACTCAATCTAATAAAGGTATTTTTTTTTTTTAAAAAAAA
>RBNK01000370.1:0-27221 GCA_003990785.1 Endogone sp. FLAS-F59071 | reverse complement strand
AAAAATTTTATATTCTTTATCACATCATTCTTATCACTCAAGTAGTATTTTATATATAATTATTTGCAGTAAATATACTTCATGGATGACATTTGTGATGTACAGTTGAACACTTTACTTTTATTCCTTTATTTTATTTATTTATTTTTATCAAGATATATCAAGCAGGGGGAGTGTTGTAATTATTAGCTTATTATATCTCTCCTATTAATGATCGATGCATCAACGATCAATCATACGTCACTCAATTGTGGCTTAGATGATCTTTGTTTGTATCGACCAATCATAATTTAGCATTAATAAATACACGCATATTGGCTTCATTAGCCAGTGTGCTCTTTACTCCAAACACACACATTCGAAGATCAAATTTCAACAACATTTTCCCATTAATAAGATATCAGATTGCTAAGATGTTTCAATGCCAGGGGCTAGTGTTGGAATATGTTAAAGGTACTTTTGGCTATACATCTTTCCCAGGTTGTTAGTCCTAAGTATTCTGCAAATTCTTGTTTAGTTAGTTCTTAAAGGTTCTCTTATCTAAGTTATAAAGCATATCTAATTTAGTAGTAGCTTCTATATTGTCCTATGATGTTGTTTAACTAGTAGATGCTGATATTTCTTTTAATGAATTCTACTATGTCAATAGTGTCTTCTTGAGTCACTCATATATATAGTTATAGTAGATCATTGTATTGCATTCTCTACTATATTTTTAATCTATTCATAGTTCAGTCTAAGTGGAGTTGATTTCTTGGCAATATTTCTTTACTACAGTTGAGTAATATAAGGTTCTTGAATCCTCTAAGTTTGGTGGTTAATAGTAGGCATAATTGTTTCATTATGTTTCTGCAAGTGTTTATCAGTACCTTTTTATATATCACTCTTATAACTCTTCTCTTCTTGGAAAAATAGCATTCATGCTATTTCTATAGGGACTTGTAATAATTTTTAAGTGCTTCATCTGCATTTGTCAGATTACTCAGCAGTTCTTAAGTTGCATCATGTAAGGGGTATCCTTTCTACTTGATTAGGTATTGCAGTGTTGATCTGTTGTCTTGTTTAGTAATCTATTGATCTAAGATTTCTTTTACTTTGAATTCCTCTATGTTATTGATCAAATTTAGTATAGGTGGTATAACTTATCAATCTGGAAATAGATCATCATTATTTGGTATGTAACATTTTAGTAGAGATATATGAAATACAATATGGATCTTTATTGTTAATGGTAATTCCAGTTTGTAAACAATAGCTGATATTTTTGTAATAATCTTGAATAGTCTAAAAAACTTATTCTGAAGTTTCTTTGAAGGCTAATTAGATAATTGTTACAATGTGATATATCTTGAGGATAATAAGACCATTTCATCTATGTCAAATGATTCTTTATATCATTTTTCATTTGCATATCTTGTTTATTATAGTTGTGCTTCACAAATTGTATCTTATACTTTTGTTAGCAGGTTAGTTATCTGTGTAGTGAAGTCATTAATGGCTTGTACTGTCAATTCAACCTTTTTCTAGTAAAAGGGTTGCTAGTGTTAGTAGATGAAAGCTATAGTTCAGGAAAAATAGTAATAGTTTTATTAACTTTTGCTAAGCATTATTGTATACAAATTCGGTAGCAGTTAAGTGTTCATCTCAGTTATTCTGTCAATAGTTAACATAAGTTCTAAGCACTTGTTCTAATATCTGATTTATGCATTCTATTTATCCATCAGTCTATAAGTAAAATGTGATTAATAGTGCTATTTTTGTTCTAAGTATTTTGAATAGTGATTACTAAAGATTACTTATAAATTTTGGATCTCAGTTGTAAATAATAATTTGCAGTAGTCTATGTAGGCAAAAAATATTATTAAAAAATATTTTTGCTATGTCAGGTACAGTATTAATTATTTTGCTTACAATAAAGTGTATTTGTTTGCTGAGTTGATTGATGAAGATGGTTATTACATCTTTTCTAGATATTGTTTTTGGCTGTTAGATAATAAAATCTATACTAATTTGTTTCCATTTCTCAGCAGGTATAGATAGTGGTTATAATAATCCAGTAGGTAATTATCTAAGTATTTTGTAATATTGATAAGTATTATAAGAAGCTATAAAGCTCTTGGTGCTTATAAACATTTTTAGCTAGTAAAAGTTTCTAGTAAGTGCTTTATAAGTCTTGTCAAATCTGAAATGTCCTGCTAAGGGTATGTCATGATATTCTTATAGAATCTTGATACAAATATTCAGCAGCATGAAGAGTTGATCTTCATAATAAAGATTGTTGTTTTGAATCTTGAATTTATTTGCAGTATCCAGCTTGATATTGAGTTTGTCTATAATTTTTTATACTTTTTTATCTACTTGAACTTCTTCTTGAATTTCTTGTATCTAATCATTTGTGATTTTGATGATGGCTTTGATTTGTTCTTTCTTTTATTATTATTGAAATAATACATCTGCTATAACATTCATCAGAAAACTATTTTCAGTTCATAGTCTATAACTAGCATCCATGCTCATAGGCTGTTTGCAGGCTGTTTGCAGGCTGTTCTAGCCAGTTTATAGTTTATGATATTGTTCTAGTAGAGTTCTAGAATAGTTTGCAGCTGTTTGCTACTATTTACTAATAATAGTTCATAGTTTATGACTAGCATCTATATTCATAGCTATTTTGTTTATAGCTCTTAATAAAATAGTTTGCAGCTCTTAGTAAAATAGTTTGTAGATTAATTAACCATTTTTCTAATGTTAAGTTTTCTAGGTTTATAAATTATTTTAAAGTGATAGTTGTTGAGATGGTCTATTTATCATACTTGTTAAGTAGAGAGAGTTAGCTGTTTGTTCAGGTATTTGAGTGATTCATAATTAGTATAGATCAAGAATTTATTGCCTATCAGATAGTGTCTCTAAGCTTGTATTGCATCAATTATTATAAGAAAAGTTGCTTGTAAACTTTGGATCTTGGTCACAGATAATAATTCATAGTAGTCCATGTGGCAAAAAATATTGTCAAAAAATATTTTTGCTATGTCAGGTGTAGTATCAGTTGTCTTGCTTGTGATAAAGTGTATTTATTTGCTAAGTCAATTAATGAAGATAGTTATTGCATCTTTTCCAGATGTTGTTTTTGGCAGTTAGACAATAAAATCCATACTGATTTATTTCTATTTTTCGGCAAGTATAGGTAGCAGTTGTAATAGTCTAGCAGGTGATTGTCTGAGTGTTTTGTTATATTAACAAGTGTTATAAGAAGCTATGAAGCTCTTGGTGCTTGTAAACATTTTTGGCTAGTAAAAGTTTCTGGTAAGTGCTTCGTAAGTTTTATTAAATCTGAAGTAGCCTGCTAAGGGTATATTATGATGTTCTTGTAGAATCTTGATACGAAGATTTGATGGTATGAAGAGTTGATCTTCATAATAGAGGTTGTTGTTTCGAATCTTGAATTTGTTTGTTATATCTAGTTTGGTATTAAGTTCTTCTATGATTTTCTATACTTCTTTGTCTACTTGAACTTCTTCTTGAATTTCTTATATCTAGTTGTCTGTAATTTCGATGATGGCTTTGATTTGTTCATCCTTCTGTTGTTATCGGGATAATGCATCTGTTACAATATTAAGTTTTCCAAGTTTGTAGATTATTTTGAAGTGATAGTTGTTAAGGTGGTCCATCTATTACACTTGTTGAGTGGAGAGAGTTAGCTGTTTATTCAGGTATTTGAGTGATTCATGATCTATATAGATCAAGAATTTGTTGCCTATTAGGTAGTGTCTCCAAGTCTGTGTTGCATCAATTATTGTGAGTAATTCCTTTTCATGAATAGGGTAATTTCTTTTTGCAGATGACATTTTTCTTGAACAGTAGGTAATAGGTTGGTCTTCTTGTAAGAGTACAGCTCCAATTATATAATCTGAAGTATCGGTAGTTACTATAAATTATAGGTTCTGATCTGGGCTTCTAAGGACAGGTGCAGTTGTTAACTTGTCTTTCAAAGTTTCGAAGGCTATATTATGGTTTTCATTTTACTCTTGAATAACATTTGTACCTATAACTGTCAGATTATATAGATATACTACAATTCCTATATAATTCTTAATAAACCTTTGGTAGTATCCTGCCAGTCCTAGAAAGGATTGTATTTCCTTGATCATTATTGGTTTCTCCTATTTCTTGATTATCTTGATTTTTGCGGGGTTGACTAAAATTCCTTATTTATTGATATGATATATAAGATATACAACTTCTTTTTGTAAAAAGTTACATTTGCTAAGTTTGGTATATAGCTAATGTTTCCTTAGTATTTCTAGTACTTGGTGGAAATGCTGTAAGTGTTCTTCTTTTGTCTTATTATAGATCAGTATGTTGTTGATGTAGATAACTATAAATTTGTCGAGTAGTAGTCTGAATATATCATTCATCAGCTCTTAAAATGTTGCAGATGCGTTTGTCAGTCCAAAAGGCATAACTTTCCATTTGTAATATCTATATCGAGTTCTAAATGCTGTTTTCGAAATGTCTTCTTCTGCAATGCAAATCTGATAATATCCTGATCATAAGTCAATTACTGAGAATATAGTTGCTTCTTTGAGTCAGTCAAATAATTCCATAATGTTGGGTAATGTATATCGGCTCTTGATGGTTATATTGTTGAGTTATTGATAGTCGATGCACATTCTGATTCCATCCTTTTTTTTTAACAAATATAATAGGTGCTTCGAAAGATGATATGCTAGGTTAAATAGATCCTCATTCAATTAATTCTTCTAGAGTCTTCTTGAGTTCTTGTAACTCTGGTCTGGATATTTGATAAATTTTCTTGAATGGTAGTTCTGCACTAGGTATTAAGTCAATTTGGTGATCAATACTTTGTTTTGATAGTAGTCCTTCTGGTAAGTTTATAGGGAATCGGTCTGTGAATTCAGTGATAAGTGGTTGTAAGGATATATCTAGGCTATTAATATTGATATCAGTTTTGGTAGTTATTTTAGCAATATCCTTTTCAGTAATAATACAGCAGTAAACAATATTGTCTTTTTCAAGGTGTTGATAGAATTTTTTGGCAGAGTAGAGTCAGATCTTGCTGTTTCTTGATTTGGAGACTAGTTTGATATCCTTGTTTTGATGAGTAAACTCTATGGTTCTGCTTGCCAGTCAATGTTAGGGTTCTTCTAATTTAGCTAACTTTTTCCAAATACTATACTTAGTCTGGGCATGCCTATGATTTCAAAGTTCAGTGCATCCTAGTATGATTTGATTGAGATTAGAAGATTCTTGGCAGTATAGATGACTCATTAGGTTCCTCCATCAGTAACTTCTACAATCATTGCTGCTTCTTGGAGTGACTTGATTACTTTGAGTTGATCTGCCAGCTGTTTGCTGATAAAATTGCATATTGCTCCACTGTCAATTAGTATGTTAACTATTTCGTTCTTCATTGTTTCTTTATAGAAAAGAAGTTCCATCTTCTTTTCGAGTAATGATAAGGTTCCGTATTCTACTTTTTCTTTTATATCTTCCACTTTTGTTTCTTCAATAGACTACATATCTATTATATCATTGATGAACCAGTCTGTTTTCTTTTCTTTAGTTGGTAGTTTTATAGCCTTACATGCTTGTTTCGCTTCTTCTTCCTCCTTTGCTAATTGTTGGATTTATAGTTTCTTACTTTCTTCAATATAACTCCAACATTTCTATGCATTATCTGTATAGTAGGTTCTGTTTCTATGAGGACAGCATCTATATAGTACTATTCCTTGTATCATTTTCAGGTACCAACATTCATCTTTGGTGAGTGTAGATTTCTTTTTATCTATCGATCCAAATCCTCCTGCAGCATGTTCAGTTTTTGGAAGTTGTTCTACGACTTTGGCTGTTACTAAGTTGTCTAGCTTGATGAATATAAATTATGCTAGCTTAGCTCCTTTGGTGACTCAGTATTTGTGGTGAGCTGATAAGTTATGTACTGTGAGTATGATTTTGCCAGTATAGTCTGTATCAATAACTCCTGCTTTGATTGAGATTCCTTCTTTGATTTTGCTGCTTTTATCCAAGATTTATGTATAAGTTCTATTTGGCAGCTTTAAGGTGATTCCTGTTTTAATCAGGAAAATTGATCCTGGTGGGATTAGTGCATCTTCATTTGCATGGATGTCATATCTTACAGAGTTTACTGTTCTCTTAGTAGGTATTATAGCATCTAGGTACTTCTTTTCGACTAGAAAGTTGGTTTTATTATTGGTTTCCTATATTATATATAGTTATTCATTATCTGATGATTCTTCCAATTCTTATTCTTCCTGTCTTCCTTCTTCAATATCAGCCAGTTCTTGTTAAGTATCATTATAAGCTGGGTTGCATCCTTTGCCATTGATAGTAGATGAGTCATGAATGGTTCAAAGATTTTGCGGATAAATTTCGTCCTAATATACTCCTTACTCATATCTTTTCTTGTCTCTCCAGAACTTTTCTTTGCTAACATATTGATAGCTTCTCCAGAAAATGTCATAAATTTCTCCAGTATTGTTGGCATAAGGATGTAGGTTTTTACCATAGTAAGGTCCATTATTCATTAGTAGCATTTATCAGCATCTTGGCTGTGGTTTCACCTTTCTATCCTTCTTTCTAGTGATGAGGAAGTCTTCTACTTTAGTTTTGTCTGGTATGAGGTGAGTTGTTGAATAACTGTACATGTGTTCTGTACAATAGATATGTTGATTACAGAATGGGCATCTTGTCTATACCATATTCCAATTAATGAGGGTAATTTGTTCTTATTCAGTTAACTTGTGGTATCCTCGGCCATATTTTTCTTCAATTACATACAGTCAGCTAATATCTCTTAGATCCATTTCTTTTTCAGCTGTTATGCTTTTGCTTATGTCTTTAATTTCATCTTTCTTTATGATCTTTTCTCTAGAAATAGTATGAGTACTTCTACATTTGGGTGCGATATGTCCTTGTTTTCCACAGTTGAAGCAGATCTTTGTTTTCTTCCAGTCATTCTTGTTTTCATCCTTCTTGACATTATTTCACCATATTAAGTTATTGTTGTAGTTTTCTCATCCTCCTCTAAATCCTCCTCAGGGGTTAAATCCTCCTTGATGGTAAGTATTAGTTGTTGGTTTGCTGCTTAAGCCAGAGTTGTAATTTTTATTTTCTATTTGTATTTGTTATACCGATAGAATTGTACATGCTGATTTGATAACCATGCTAAAACACCATTGCTCATAAGTATATAGGCTCCCTCTCTTCTTAATACAAGTTTCCAGCCACTGCGGAAGAGTTTTAAATAAAGTATCAGCTTATGCACCACAAGTAATATAATTGTCATTGTCATAAGGCATTCCAATAATAATGAGATCAGCATCAATTTCTGCAGCAAAAGCTTCAAAGGTTTTGGTTCCTTCAGTGTTAAATCTTACTGTAGCCAGTCATTTCTTTGCTTCAGCAATATGTGCACTACTGTAGAATTTATTAATCAGTAAGGATCTAAGGTCTTATTAGATAGGGATATTTGGATATCCTGGTTGGGCCACACTGGCTACTTGAGCTGCTATCAAAGTTGTATCTTGCTAGGTCAAAGGTTTTCTAGGCAGATTTTACCACCAGATTGCTGCTGATTTTCTGAGAAATCTAGCAATTTTATTAACCTATGTATAAGACTTGGTATATACTTGTTCAGATGTATGATTGATGTTGTTGGTAAGTCTATTATCTGGTACTTGATCATCATTCCAGCTGTTGGCATTATAATTAGCTTCAACAGCTGATATAAATGTGGTGACTTCTTTAGCTTCTCCATCAAAGAGTTGTAAGTTGACTGCTTTGGTCATTTGGCTAAGTTGCACTACTTATCCTACAAGTGCAGTTAAGGCTACTACTTGTGCAGTTAATGTAGCAATTGCAGCATCAGCTATTATATCAATAAATATAGTTGGTATAAGTAATGGTAATGTGGAAAGTTTATTTTCTCCTCTGTTAGTTTGTTGAATATATTCTCTTGCTTCGTAATCAAATATTTTGTCTTCTGAGTTAAGATCTTCAGATTCTTCAAGTATGTTAGCTTTGAGAGTAATTCTTCAAACAGTTGTATTGGTATCTTCAATAAATGCAGTGTCGGCATCGTGATAGATGGTTGTATCAGGTTTGTGTAAGTTACTTATATTAGGTGCTTTTTGAAATGTTGGTCTGCTTGATCTGGATGTATGTTGGAATATAGATGTTATAAGATTGATAGGTTCCTCAATAGATAGTGATGTGATAGATATAGTTGATCCTAATAGTATTGTTTCGGCAAATTGTATAAGATCTTCTGCTACTAATTTCTCAAATAATCTATTTGCAATTTGGTAGTAAATAGTACCTTAGTGTATTAAGTAATCAAATGGTGAGTTGGTAATCCACTCTTTGATAACTTGGCAGTTATTATATCTTTGTATAGTAGATGTGAGGTTGGTGAATTGGTGTTCTGCTTATATAATTGAAACAATATCATAATCTCCTTTGATGTTCTCATAGAGGAAATCTTGAAATGCTTCGAAGTAGGCTTCAGTTCTAAGAGGGTTTTCGAATTTTTCTAAAAGTTCATTATAGAGTTCAAGGTATGTTTCGCCTTGTAAACGAGCTACTGTTGTTAAATCAGTACTTTGTAGCAGTTGCTGATATTGTGTCCACTTGAAGGATTTTGTGATGTATATAGCCTCTCTGGCTATTGAAAGTGAGATGTGTGTAGTATTTTTAGTAGCACTCCAAGTATGTCAGTTGTGTCTAAAAGGAATTGATAATTCTAGGCCTTTATAAAAATATTAGTAGTATGTTTCTAATTATTATAACAGTTTTTCATTACTACTGCTACTAAGTTGTAAGGGGGTTTCTTCTAAACTGCCTGTGAGGAAGCATCTGATGATACTAATCTGCATTGGACTTAGGAATCTCTGAGTATGTTATAAGGTTTCTAAAGTATCGAAAGTACTTTGTTTCTTTATTAGATTATTAATTATAATTTTCAGACTTATAGTCTTACTAGCACTTTGGTTGTATGTAGAAGGGGTGAGATCTTTAGCTCTCAAAAGGATCTTGAGTATATACTGCTATTGAACTGAAGTTTATTGAATAAAGAATTGAGGAATATTTATACAAAATTCTCGAGGTGCTATATGGATAGCTGCCCAGGTTACTACTCGGAATATTGGTTACTAATTTAGAAGTTAAATAATATGTTAATAAAATCAATATTATAGATATCAGCAGTATCTACAATGTCAGTGGTGCCTATGATATTGGCAGTACCTACAATGTTGGTAGTATCTACAATATTGGCGGTGCCTATGATGTCAGCAGTGCCTACAATGTCGGTGGTGCCTATTTCTTCTTCTGTATCTGATCCTGATAAAGAAGTGTTGGTTTCTTCTTCCAGATGGTTGTTATCCATTGGGTAATTTTCCAAGAGGTAGAGTAACAAGGTTTCTTCCTCTTCATTTTATAAGTGTTTCTATTGACATAGGCTTAGGCTATCAAGGTATTTCAATGTGGAAGGCCAATATTGGAATACCTTGAAGGTTCTTTTAGCTATGCCTTTCCCAATGGTTTAATCCCAGAATTCTGGTGGATTCTTGTTCTATTGTTTCTTGACAGTTCTCTTGTCTTAACTGTAAGACGTACCCCATTTGATAGTAACTTCTGAATTGTTCAGTAGTGTTGTGAAATTGGTAGATGTTGATATTTCTCTTTGCAAGTTCTACTATATTGATAGTGTCCTCTTAGGTCACTCTAGTATGTAGTAGTACTAGTTCATTATATCAGTTGATGAATGCATTCTCTACTATGTTCTTAATCTGTTCATAGTTTGGTTGAAGTGGAGTTGAACATCTGGCAGTATTTCTTTGCTGTGGTTAGGTTGGATAAGGTTCTTAAGTCCTCTGGTTTTGGCAGCTGATGGCAGGTATAGCTGTTTGTTATGTTTCTACAAGTGTTTTGTCAATGCTTTATATATCACTCTTACATGCACAGTAAGTTCTGTTTTCATAAGGACAGCATCCATATGATACTATTTCTTGTACCATTTTCAGATACTATCATTCGTTCTTAGTAAATATAGGTTTCTTTTTGTCTGTTGATCTAAATCCTCCTGTAGTACATTCAGTTTTCAGAAGTTGTTCTACAACTTTGGTTATTACTAAATTATCAAGCTTGATGAATACAAATTGTGCTAACTTAGCTCCTTTGATGACTCAATATTTGTAGTGAGCTGATAAGTTATAAACTACAAGTATGATTTCACCAGTATAGTCTGCATCAATAACTCCTACTTTGATTGAAATTCCTTCTTTGATTTTGCTGCTTTTATCTAAGATTTGTATGTATGTTTCTATTAGTAGCTTTAAAGCAATTTCTGTCTTGATTAGAAAAATTGATCCAGATAGAATTAGTATATCTTTATTTGTATGGATGTCATATCCTGCAGAGTTTACTATTCCTTTGATAGGTACTATAGCATCTACTAGATGCTTCTTTTTAACTAGGAAGTTGGTTTCATTTTTTACTTCTTATATCATATAGAGGTATTTATCATCTAATGATTCTTCTAATTCTTCTTCTTTATTTTTCTATCTTCTTTCTTCGATATTAGCCAGTTCTTGCCAAGTGCCATTGTAAGCTAGGTCACATCCTTTGCTATCTATAGTAGATGAGTTATAGATAGTCCAAAGGTCTTGTAGGTAGATTTTATTTCAATATGCTCCTTGGTCATATCTTTTCTTGTCTCTCCAGAACTTTTCTTTATTAATATATTGATAGTTTCTCTAGAAAATATTATAAATTTCTTCAGTATTATTGGTATAAGGGTGTGGGTTCTTTCTATAGTAAGGTCTATTATTTATTAGTGATATCTGTTGACATCTTGGCTAAGGTTTTATCTTTTAATCTTTCTTTTTAATAATGAGGAAGTCTTCAATTTTGGTTTCATCCAGTATGAGGTAAGTTGTTGAACAGTTGCATATGTATTCTATACAATAGATATGTTAATCACAGAATGGGTATCTTGTCTGCACTATGTTCTAATTGATGAAAGTAATTTGTTCTTGTTCAGTTAGCTTGTGGTATCCTTAGCTATATTTTTCTTCAATTATATATAGTCAACTAATATCTCTAGGATCTGTTTCTTCTTTGGCTGTTATGCTTTTACTTATACCTTTGACTTTTTCTTTCTTTGTAATCTTTTCTCCAGAAATAGTGTAAGTACTTCTGCATTTAAGTATAATATAACTACATCTTCTACAGCTGAAGCAGATCTTTGTTTTCTTCCATTTATTCTTGTTTTCTTCTTTCTTGAAATTGTTTTGCTATATCAAATTGTTGTTGTAGTTTCCTCATCCTTCTCTGAATCCTTCTTAGGGGTTGAATTCTCCTCAACAGTAAGTATCAGTAGTTGGTTTGCTACTTAAGCTAGAGTTATAGTTCTTATTTTCTGTTTGAGTTTGTTGTGCTGATAGAATTGTATATACTGATTTAATGACTATACCAAAACACTATTGCTTGTGAGTATATGAGCTCTTTTTCTCCTTAATGCAAGTTTTTAACTACTGTAGAAGGGTTTTGAATAAGGTGTCAGCTTATATACCATAAGTAATATAATTATTGTCATTATAAAGTATACTAATAATGATGAGATCAGCATTGATTTCTGCTACAAAAGCTTTAAAGGTTTTAGTTCCTTCAGTGTTGAATCTTGCTGTAGCCAGTTATTTCTTTACTTTGGTGATGTGTATACTACTGCAAAATTTGTCAATTAATAGAGATCTAAGGCTTTGTTATACTGGGATATTTAGATATTCTGGTTGGGCTATACTGGCTACTTGAGCTGCTACTAAAGTTGTATCTTACTAGATCAAAGATTTTCTAGATAGATTTTGCTACTAGATTGCTGCTGATTTTCTAAGAAATCTAGTAATTTTATTGACCTGTACATATGTATGACTTAGTAAATACTTGTTCAAGTATGTAATTGATATTGTTGGTAAGTCTATCATTAGGTACTTGATTATCATTCCAGCTGTTGGTATTATAATTAACTTCAATGGCTAATATAAATACAGTAACTTCTTTAACTTCTCCATTGAAGGATTATAAGTTGACTGCTTTGATTATTTAGCTAAGTTACACTACTTGTCCTACAAGTACAGTTAAGGCTGCTACTTGTGTAGGTAATGTAGTAATTGCAGCATTGACTATTATATCAGTGAATATAGTTAGTGTAAGTAGTGGTGATATAGGAAGTTTGTCTTCTTTTCTATCTATATATTAAATGTATTCTCTTGCTTCATGATTAAATATTTTGTCTTCTAAGTCAGAGTCTTCTAATTCTTCAAATATATCAGCTTTAAAGGTAATTTTTTGAATAGTTGTATTGATATCTTCTATAAAGGTAGTATTAATGTTATAATAAATAGTTATATTAGATTCATATAGTTTACTTACTTTAGTTGCTTCCTGAAATGATAATCTGCTCTGTCTGGATGTATGTTAGAATATAGATGTTGTAAGGTTGATAGGTTTCTCAATAGATAATGGTATGATAGGTACAGTTGATCCTAATAGTATTGTTTCAGCAAATTGTATAAGATCTTTTACTACTAATTTTTTAAATAATCTGTTTATGATTCGGTAGTAAATAGTATCTCAGTATGTTGAGTAATTGAATAGTGAGTTAGTAATCTACTCTTTGATGATTTGTCAATTATTATATCCTTGTACAGTAGATGTAAGGTTGGTAAAATGATGTTCTGCTTATGTGATTGAAACAATATCATAATCTTCTTTAATATTCTTATAAAAGAAGTTTTGAAATACTTTGAAGTAGGTATCAGTTTTAAGAGGGTTTTTGAATTTCTCTAAAAGTTCATTATAGAGTTCAAGGTATGTTTCACCTTGTAAATGAGCTACAATTGTTAAATTAGTGCTTCATAGCAGTTGCTGATATTGTATCCACTTGAAGAGTTCTGTGATATATATTGCCTCTCTAGCTATTGGAAATTATATGTATGTGGTGTTTTAGTAGTACTTCGAATATATTGATTGTGTCTAAAAAAAATTGATAATTCTAGATCTTTGTAAAATATTAGTAGTATATTTCTTATTTTTATAACAGTTTTTTATTACTGCTACTACCAAGTTATAAGAGAGTTTCTCCTAAACCATCTGTAAGGAAGCATCTGATGATACTAATCTATATTAGACTTAGGAATCTCTAAGTATATTACAAGGTTTCTAAGATATCAAAAGTACTTTGTTTCTTTGTAAGATTATTAATTGTAAATTTCAGACCTATAGTCTTTAGCACTCTTGATATATATAGAAGGGGAGTGAGATCTTTAGCTCTTAAAGAGATCTTGAGTGTATACTGCTATTGAACTAAAGTTTATTAAATAAAGAATTGAGAGTATTTATACAAAATTCTTAAGATGCTATATAGGTAGCTGCCTAGGTTACTACTTAGAATATTATTGGTTATACTATTATAATTAATTTAGAAGTTCTAATTGTTATTAAATAAATCTTCATTATCTTCAATATAGGTGTTGACTATATTGTTGGCAATGCCTATATCAGTAGTACTTATGAATTTGGCAATACCTATATTAGCAGTGCCTATGAATTCAGCAATGCCTATATCAGCAGTACCTATGAATTCAGTGATACCTATATTGGCAGTACCTATGAATTTGGTGATACCTATATCAGCAGTGTCTACAAATTTAGCGATGCCTATATCAGTGGTGCTTATGTTATCTTCTGTATCCAATTCTGATATAGAAATATCAGTTTCTGCTTTTATATAATTGTTATCTACTAGATATTTCTCTAAGAGATATTGTAATAATGCTTCTTCATCTGTATGTTATAAGTTTTCCTATTAACAAGGTATCAGGTTACTAAGATGTTTCAATACCAGGGGCTAGTATTAGAATATATTAAAAATCTTTTTAGCTATATGTCTTTCCCAGGTTGTTAGTTCTAAGCATTTTGTAGATTCCTATTCAGTTAGTTTTTGAAGGTTCTCTTATCTAAGTTATAAAACATATCCAATTTAATAGTAGCTTCTAAA
Source organism: Endogone sp. FLAS-F59071 (assembly GCA_003990785.1). Classification (NCBI taxonomy): domain Eukaryota; kingdom Fungi; phylum Mucoromycota; class Endogonomycetes; order Endogonales; family Endogonaceae; genus Endogone; species Endogone sp. FLAS-F59071. Next base: position 13,126 of record RBNK01000370.1, on the reverse strand, counting down.
TTGTTCTATAATATTATTTAACTGATAGATGCTAATATTTCTTTTGGTGAATTCTACTATATCAATAGTATCTTCTTGAGTCACTTATATATATAGTTGTGGTGGATTATTATATTAGTTGATGATTATATTCTCTATAATGTTTTTAATCTGTTCATAGTTCAGTCTGAGTGGAGTTGATCTTCTAGTAGTATTTCTTTGCTATAGTTAAGTAGGATAAGGTTCTTGAATCCTCTAGGTTTGGCAGTTGATAGCAGATATAATTGTTTTATTATATTTCTATAAGTGTTTACTAGTATATTTTTATATATCACTCTTATACTAGAGCTGCATTAAAGAAAGCAAGAAACCATAAATTCAACAATTGGTGAAAGAAAAAGAAGAAGAAAAACAAGTATACAAAACTCTAAAATTACCAACCAAGGAAAAGAAGACAAATTAGTCAATTGATGATATAATGGACATATAGTCTATCAAAGAAACAAAAGAAGAAGTAGAAAAAAAGTAGAACATAGAACTCTATATTTACTCAGAAAGAAAACAGAACTTCTTTTTTATAAAGAAATAATGAAGAATGAAACAGTTAACATACTGATTAATAGTAGAGCAATATGTAACTTTATTAGCTAACAGTTAGCAGATCAACTTAAAGTAATCAAGTCATCTTGAGAAGTAGCAATAATTATAGAAGTCGCTAATAAAGAAACTTAATAAGTTACCCATACTACCAAAAACCTTCGAATCTCAATTGAATCATATCAGAATACATTGAACTTCAAGATTATAGGCATGCCTGAACTAAGTATAGTATTTGGAAAAAGTTAGCTAGATTAGAAAAACCTTAACATCAGCTGACCAAGTAGAACTATAGAGTTTACTTATCAAAACAAGGATATCAAACTGGTCTCCAAATCTAGAAATGGTAAGATCTTACTCTACTCTGCCAAAAAATTCTACCAATATCTCAAAAAAGATAACATAGTTTACTGCTGTATTATTACTAAAAAGGACATTGCTAAAATTACTATCAAACCTGATATTGATATTAAGAGCCTAGACATATCATTATAACTACTTATTATCAAATTTGAAAACTGATTCCTTATAAACTTATCTGAAGGACTTTTACCAAAATGAAGTATTAATCACTGAATTGAATTAATATCTAGTATAGAACTACTATTTAAAAGAATTTATCAACTATCTAGACCTGAGTTACAAGAACTTAAGAAGACTTTAGAAGAATTAATTGAACAAGAATCTATTCAACCTAGCATATTACCTTTTAGAGCACCTATTATATTTGTTAAAAAGATAGATAGAATTAGAATATGTATCAACTATCAACAACTCAACAATATAACTATCAAAAACTGATATCTATTACTGAACATCATAGAGTTATTCAACATACTCAAAGAAGTAACTATATTTTCAGTTATTAACTTATGATCAAGATATTATCAGATTTGCATTATAGAAGAAAATATCTTAAAAACAGCATTTAGAACTCAATATAAATATTACAAATTTAAAGTTATATCTTTTAGACTGACAAATATACTTGTAACATTCCAAAGACTGATAAACGATATATTTAGACCACCACTTAATGAATTTGTAGTTGCCTATATTGATAACATACTGATCTATAGCAAGATAAAAGAAGAATACTTACAACATCTCTGCCAAGTACTAGAAATATTGAGGAAACATCAGCTATATGCAAAACTCAGCAAGTATAACTTTTTACAAAAAGAAGTTGCATACCTTAGATACTGAATCAATAAGCAAGGAATTTTAGTTAACTCTTCAAAAATCAAGGCAATTAAGAAATAGAAAAAACTAATAACAATTAAGGAAATACAATCCTTCCTAGAACTAGCAGGATATTACTAAAGGTTTATCAAGAATTTTACAGGAATTATAGTATACCTATATAATCTGATGGTTATAGATACAAATGTTAATTAAGAATAGAATAAAAATTACAATATAGCCTTCAAAACCTTGAAAGAAAAGTTAATAACTGCATCTGTCCTTAGAAGCCCAGACTAGAATCTACAATTTATAGTAACAACCAATGCCTCAGATTATGCAATTAGAGCTGTACTCTCATAAGAAGATCAACCTATTACCTACTGCTTAAGAAAAATATCCTCTATAGAAAAGAATTACCCTATTTATGAAAAAGAACTACTTGTAATAATTAATGCAACATAAGCTTGGAGATACTATCTAATAGGCAATAAATTCTTAATCTATACAGATCATAAATTACTTAAATACCTAAACATATAGCTAACTCTCTCCACTTAACAAGCATGATAGATAGACTATCTCAACAACTATCACTTTAAAATAATTTACAAACCTAGTAAGCTCAATGTTGTAGTAGATATATTATCTCAATAACAATAGGAGGAAGAACAAATCAAAGCCATCATCAAAATTACAGACAATTGGATACAAGAAATTCAAAAAGAAGTTCAAGTAAACAAAGAAGTATAAAAAATTATAAATGAACTCAATACCAACCTGGATACTATAAACAAATTCAAGATTTAAAATAACAACCTTTACTATGAAGATTGACTCTTTATATCTCTGAACCTTCATATTAAGATTTTATAAGAACATCATGATATACCCTTAGTACGTAGGATACTTTGGATTTGATAAAATATATGAAACACTTACTAGAAACTTTTAGTAGCTGAAAATGTTTATAAGTACTAAGAGCTTCATAGCTTCTTATAATACTTGTCAACATAATAAAACACTTAGACAACCACCCATTGGATTATTACAACTATTACCTATATCTGCTGAGAAATAGAAATAAATTAGTATAGATTTTATTATTTAACTATCGAAAACAACATCTAGAAAAGATATAATAACTATCTTCATTGATTAACTCAGCAAACAAATATACTTTGTTGCAAGCAAAACAACTGATACTACACCTGATATAGCAAAAATATTTTTCAATAATATTTTTCACTTACATAGACTACTATAAATTATTATCTATAACTGAGATCTAAAATTTACAAGCAATTTTTGGCAATCACTATTTAAAACACTTGGAACAAAAATAGTACTATTAACTATATTTTATCTGCAGACTGATGAACAAACAGAATGCATAAACTAGACATTAAAATAAATACTTAAAATTTATGTTAACTATTGACAGAATAACTAGGATAAATACTTAACTGTTGCTGAATTTATATACAATAATGCTTAGTAAAAGTTAACAAAACTATTGCTATTTTTCTTAACTATAGCTATCATCCACTTACCCCAGCAACTCTCTTACTGGAAAAGGTAGAATCTATAGTACAAGCTATAGAAGATCTCACAATAATAATGACAAATCTGCTGACAAAAGTGTTGAAATTTGATCTTCGAATGTGTGTTTGGAGTAAAAGAGTGCACTGGCTCATGAAGCCAATATGCGTGTATTTATTAATACTAAATTATGATTGGTTGATACAAACAAAGATTGTCTAAGCCACAATTGAGTGATGTACGATCGATCGTTGATGATGGGAGAGAGAGATATAATAAGCTAATAATTTCAACACTCCCCCTGCTTGACATATCTCAATAAAAATAAATAAATAAAAAAATAAAAGAATAAAAATAAAATGTTTAACTGTATATCACGAATGGCATCCATGAAGTATATTTACTGCAAATAACTATATGTAAAATACTACTTGAGTGATAAGAATGACATAATAAAGAACATAAAAGTTTTTAAAAGGTTAGTTATGTAAGCCCATTTTTGCGATCAACATTTCAAGTCTGGGTCATGCAAGTAGCTTGGTTAATGCATCGGCGATCATTTCATCTGTCGCTATATAAATAATATCTATTATCTTTGATTCAACTTTCTCTCGAATAAAGTGGTGCTGAATGTCAATATGCTTTGATCGAGCATGATTAATTGGATTTTTGGCGAGGGCAATTGCTGATTGGTTGTCTTCAAATAAGGTTGTTGTGCAATTTGGTAAATATCCTAGCTCATCCAATAGGGTGCATAGCCAAATGGCTTCTTTCGTCGCATGTGCTAATGCCATATATTCTGCCTCAGTTGTTGATAGGGCAATGGTTGGTTGGTGCTTGCTTGACCAGCTGATGGCTCCTCCTGATAGGTTGAAAATATAACCTGTGGTTGATCATCGTGTATTAATGTCTCCTCCCCAGTTGGCATCACTGAAGCTGATCAGTCTTAGATCCTAATCATGTTCAAGGCACAGCTTATAATTGGCTATTCCTTTAATATATCTTAATAATCGTTCGAGGGCATGGTGATGTTCTTGCATTGGATTGGCCGAAAATTGACTGATGATGCTGACAGCAGCAGCTAGATCAGGTCTTGTCCCGATTATCAGGTACATTATGCTACTGATCATTTGTCTGAATAGATTTTAGTCTGCGAATTTTCTCTCTTCAGATTTGAGTTGAATGGATGGATCAAGGGGTATACTGATTGGCTTGGCATCCATCATGTTAAACCTTGTAATGATTTGATTGGTAAAGTGGCTTTGATCAATTATGATTGTATGTATTTTTCGATCATGCATGACTCGAATACCTAGAAAATATTTAATTTTGCCACAGTCTGTTATATCAAATGCATTGCTAAGTTCTGCCTTGAATTTGTTCATCATTTCCATCGAATCAGCCAGAATTAGTAGATCATCGATATATATGGCAATAATTATCAGTGATTGATCTTCTTATCTCCTTCTTAGATAAATGCTGTGATCTGATTGTAGTCTTGTAAAATTTGATTAGCTGAGGTAATTGTCGATCTTCTGATTCCACATATGAGGTGATTGCTTTAGTCCATACAATGATCGATTGAGCTTATACACAGCTCTCAGTGATAGCTCCGATTGGTCAATTCCTTCAGGTACCATCATGTAGATCTCTTCATCAAGATCGCCATTCAGGAATGCAGTTTTTACATCCATTTGATGAATTTCTAAGTTTAGAACTGCACTGATTGATAAGAGTGCCCTGATCGATGTGAATTTTGCTATGGGAGCAAATGTTTCATCATAATCAATTCCTTGCTGTTGTGAATATCTCTTAGCAACTAATCTCGCCTTGTATCTAGCAACCAATCCATCAGTGTTGGGCTTCTTTTTAAATACCTATCTGCATCCAATTGGCTTGTGTCCTGTAGGCACCTTAGGTACAATTGTCTACGTATCATTATTCTTAAGTGATTTAAGCTCTTGATTGATCGCTTCCTCCCAAAGCTTTGCATCAGGTAGAGAAATTACCTCCTTGTAGGTCATTGAGTCATCGGTTGATTCAATTAAATTAGCTTCTGGCATGCGATCTTACCAAATTTGTAGAGCTTCAGTGTCGATCAATTGTTCGATTGGCTCCCAGGTGTTGTCATCATCATTGTCATAGCCTAGCCATTTAACCAGATATTGCCTTTTTTCATCAATCTTGCATTCTCCGATGATCGCTTCAATGACATATTCTTAATCTTCTGGGTTGATGATTGTTGGGGATTTTAATATAATAGATTTATCAAATGTGACGTCACAGCTGATCTCTATCTTTCTATTGGTTGGATCCCAGAGCCTGTATGCCTTCTTTTCATCATGATAGCTAATTATTTTAAGCTTTTTGGATTGGGGTGCTAGTTTTGACCTTTTTCCTTTGCAAATATGCATATATGCATCAGCCTATATGATATGCAAGTTACTGATATCAGGCTTATGACTGTGCCATAATTCAAATGGTGAAGCACTCTCCTTATTAGCTCGCATTGACAATCAGTTGCATAAATATATAGCACTTGTAGCAAGTTTACCCCAAAGTTCATCAGGTATACCAGCAGTGATTTTAACAGCCTGGATCAACTCCATCAATGTCTGGTTATATTGTTTGGTGACACCATTTTGTTGTGGCATATCTGGCATCATCATTTCATAATAAATTCCATTTTTGATTAAAAATTTGTGTATCTCAGTATTTACATACTCTCCTCCTCCATCAGACCGGAGAATCTTCAGTTTTCAGCTTGATTGCATTTCGGCAAATGCCTTGAATGTCCGGAATTGATCAAATGTATCACTTTTGTTGTTAATAAAATATGTTGTGATGTAGCGAGTGGTGTCATTGATGAATGTTAATATATATTTCACTCCATTGACTGATGGCATGGGCATCGGCCTGCACAGATCTGAGTGCACCCTTCCAATAGGCTCCATCAATCGATTTTTCGCATGTCCGAAAGGCTTGCGGTGCGACTTCACGTGTTTACACCTGGCGCATATTTCGATTTGTCCAGTCGACAGCCGTACATCTCTGAGCCCTGTGACAAATTTGTTGATTGATTGCAGAGTATTTCGGCCCAGATGGCTCAGCCGGTGATGCCATAATATATAGTCATCAATCTTGGAATCAGCGATGTTGGAATTGGCAATGTTTGCTTCTAGCTCTGGTGATGTCGATAAATGAAATAGGTTGCCATTGGCTTGTCTGATTTTGATTTCCTCATGATCTGTACTGATTTTAATTACTGATCCATCGCTTTTGAAGGTTATGTTATTTCCATTACATATCAATGCCTGCACAGATATTAAATTTCTGGTGATTTCCGGTACATATAAAATATCTCATAATTTCAGCTCGTCGTCGAGCTCAATCATCCCAACATGCATCGTGTATAGTTTCTCATTCTCTGCACACGTGACCAAGCTATCATACTCAGCCACCATCTTGAAAATCTCCAATTGGTTGAACATATGTTGCGTGGCATCTGAATTGATGATAGCACCAATCACCAGATTTGCTTTGGCTCTCAGTTTAGCCTTTTCTTTTTCTGTTTTTACCCAATCATTGAATTTGTTGCATTGAAATATTCCGTGTTCTCCCTCACAGATGTAACATTTCCGAGGGTGTCCCCAAAAATTCCTGCCTCGATGTGCTCCGCGATCGTCGCCTTGGTCGCCTCTGTCATTATGATGACCTCCTCGATTGTTTCCATTATCGTTGTTATAGCCTCGGCCTCGTCCAGCACTTCCGCCTCGATTGCCGTGACCGCCACCTTGGTAGCCGCCTCAGTCACCGCCTCGGTAGCTGCCTCGGTCTGTTATGTGGGCTTCGTCGCACCTTTGTTTACTATCCGGATCGAATCTGATGCATACAAGTTGTAAAGCCTCCAGCGTTGTTGGTATATTCTCCCACACAAGTATTAATTCCCGGTACCTGGGGCTTAGACCCTGGAGATATTGCAGTATAGCTTCTGTATCGGTCATATCTTCGATTTGCGCCATAATTCGGTTGAATGCGTCATTATAATCTTCGATCAATCCTTTTTGCTTCATCATCGCAAGCTTATCATGCATTTGTAACAATTGTTCCATTGATGCGTATTTTTGTGTCATAGCCTCTTTAAGCTTATTCCACAAATCAAATTCTCCCGATATATTCACGTGCCTCTATAGCTATATTCTAGCATTGCCTGTAATTTTACTGATCGCTATGTTGACTTCCTCCTTTTATACTAATAGATTTGCGCTGGTGATAAATTGCTCTACAGTATCAAAGTAATCAAACAATCTGGGTACGCCTCCTGACCCATTGAATTTGTTGATCAATCTCAGGTACTCCTTTGCCAGATCGTTAAGCTTTGTTGATGTTGTTGATAATGGTGATGGTGATTGTCTTTGTGGCATGTTGCCTTCTGTAGCTGCATTCTGATTGGTTGGCATGCTGGGTAATGCATTTGTTTTGTTGATTTTTGCCATCAATTCGCCCAATAAGATTGTCAGCATGTCTAATTTATCTTCCTGATTTCTGATCATTGTAGCCATCTGTTCCTATCAATCGAGGCTAAATCCTATATTGCTCTGATGGTTGCTATCCAATCCTTCATCATCATCAAGAGTTTGATATCTGTTGTCTATTTTTGATTTTGACCACAATCTTGTTGATCTTGTTGCTGATGATGATGTGTATAGATTGTCCATTTCGTTGTCATTGAATGCTATGTCGTTATGTATTGTTTATTGCATTGCTTTATCACGGTGTCATTTGTTGCGTTGTTTATCGCATTATTTGATGCGTTGTTTACAATGTTAAATAAATGCTTACTGTAATCACAGTTGTAATTGCTATGATTGCATAGATGCTATGATTGCGTAGATCTCAAGTTGTTGAGCTGTAATTCGAGCGGCTCGGGGCTCATAGCCTGTTGAAATTTGATCTTCGAATGTGTGTTTGGAGTAAAAGAGTGCACTGGCTTATGAAGCTAATATGTGTGTATTTATTAATGCTAAATTATGATTGGTCAATACAAACAAAGATTGTCTAAGCCACAATTGAGTGACATACGATCGATCATTGATGATGGGAGAGAGAGATATAATAAGCTAATAATTTCAACAAAAAGTATAAGATGTAATTTGAGAAGCACAATTACAATAGATGAAATATGTAAATAAAAAAAGATATAAAGAATCATTTGACATAAATGAAATAGTCTTATTGTCCTTAAGACACATCACATTGCAACAATTATTTAATTAGCCTTCAAAGAAACTTCAGAATAAGTTTTTTAAACTATTTAAGATTATCATAAAAATATTAGCTGTTGCTTACAAACTAGATTTACTGTCAACAATAAGGATCTACCCTGTGTTTCATGTATTCTTACTGAAACATTATATACCAAATAATGATGACCTATTTTTAGATTGACAAGTTATACCATCTGTATCAATTTTGGTTAATAATATAGAGAAATTTGAAGTAAAAGAAATCCTAGATCAACAGATCACCAAACAAAACAACAGATCAATACCACAATATCTAATCAAGTGGAAAGGATACCCTTTAAATGATTTAATATGGGAACTGCTGAATAATCTGACAAATACAGATAAAGTACTTAAAAAATTTTACAAATCCCTATAGAAATAGTATAGATACTATTTTTCCAAGAAGGGAAGAGTTATAAGAGTGATATATAATGAATGAAATAATTAATTAAAGAAAAACAAACCATGCCTGCCATTAACTGCTAAACTCAAAAGATTTAAGAACCTTATATTAGGAAACTATTTTCAGTTTATAGTCTATAACTAGCATCTATGCTTATAGGCTGTTCATAAGCTATTCTAGCTAGTTCATGGTTTGTAATATTGTTCTAGTAGAGTTCTAGAGTAGTTTATAGCTATTTACGGCTGTTCACCAATAATAGTTTATAATCTATGACTAACATCTATATTTATAGCTATTTTGTTTATAGCTCTTAGTAAAATAGTTTGCAGCTCTTAGTAAAATAGTTTATGGATTAATTAACCATTTTTCTGATGTATTCTATTCAACTGCAGCAAAAAAATGTTGTAATTATTAGCTTATTATATCTCTCCTATCAATGATCGATGCATTAACGATTGATCATACGTCACTCAATTGTGGCTTAGACGATCTTTGTTTGTATCGACCAATCATAATTTAGCATTAATAAATACATGCATATTGGCTTTATTAGCCAGTGTGCTCTTTACTCCAAACACACACATTCGAAGATCAAATTTCAACAGGTTATGAGCCCTGAGCTGCTCGAATTGCAGCTTGACAACCTGAGATCTATGCAATTATAGCATCTATGCAATTATAACTGCGATTACTGTAAGTGTTTATTTAAAATCGTAAACAATGCATCAAACAAAGTGATAAACAACGCGACAAATGACACCGTGATAAAGCAACGCGATAAACAACATGTAACGACATAACATTCAATGACACGACATAACAAAATGGACAACCTATACACATCATCATCATCGGCAACAAGATCGACAAGATTGCGATCTAAATCAAAAACAGACAACAGATATCAACCTCCTGACGATGACGACGAAGGATTGGATAGAAACCATCAGAGCAATATTGCATTTAGCCTCGATCGACAGGAACAGATGGCTACAACGATCAGAAATCAGGAAGATAAATTAGACATACTTGCAACCCTAATGGGCGAATTGATGGCAAAAATCGACAAAACAATCACATCACCTAGCACGCCAACCAATCAGAATGCAGCTACAGAAGGCAACATGCCATGACCATCACCATCACCAACAACATCAACAAAGCTTAATGATCTAGCGAAGGAGTACCTGAGATCGATCAACAAATTCGATGGATTGGGTGGCGCACCCAGATTGTTCGATTACTTTGATGCCATAGAGCAATTTATCACCAGTGCCAATCTATCAGTACAAAAGGAGAAAGTCAATGCAGCGATCAGTAAAATTACAGGCAACACTAGAATGTGGCTACAGAGGCACATGAACACATCGGGAGAATTTGATTCGTGGGATGACCTTAAAGAAGCTATGACGCAAAAATACGCACCAATGGAACAATTGTTATGAATGTGCGATAAGCTTGCGATGATGAAGCAAAAAGGATCGATCGAAGATTATAATGACGCATTCAACCGGATCATGGCGCAAATCGAAGATATGACCAACATAGAAGCTATACCGCAATATCTCCGGGGTCTAAGCCCCAGGTACCGGGAGTTAATACTTGCGCGGGAGAATATGCCGACAATGCTGGAGGCTTTACAACTCGCATGCATCAGGTTCGACCCGGATAACAAGCAAAGGCGCGACGAAGCCTACGCGACAGACCGAGGCGGCTACCGAGGTAGCTACCGAGGCAGCGACCGAGGCAGTGACCGAGGCGGCTACTGAGGCGGCAGTCGCGACAACTGAGGTGGACATGCCAGACAAAGCCGAGGCTACAACAATGAAAACGGAAACAATCGAGGAGGTCATAATAACAGAGGCGACCGAGGCAGTGATCGCAGAGCCAATCGAGGCGGGAATTTTCGGGGACACCCTTGGAAATGTTACATCTGTGAGGGAGAACACGGAATATTTCAATGCAACAAATTCAATGATTGGGTAAAAACAGAAAAAGAAAAAGAAAAGGCTAAACCGAGAGCTGAAGCAAATCTGGCGATTGGCGCTATCATCGATTCGGGTGCCATGCAACATATGTTCAACCAATTAGAGCTCTTCGAAATGGTGGCTGAGCACGATGGCTTAGTCACATGTGCAGGGAATAAGAAATTATGCACGATGCACATTAGGACAATTGAGCTCGACGATGAGCTGAAATTACGGGATGTTTTATATGTACCGGAGATTGCCAGAAATTTAATATCTGTGCAGGCATTGACACATGACGGAAATGATATAACCTTCAAGAGCGACGGATCAGTAATTAAAATCGGCGCGGATCACGAAGAAATTAAAATCGGACAAGCCAATGGCGACCTATTTCATTTATCAACATCAGAGCTAGAGCTAGAAGCAAACATCGTCGATTCCAAGATTGCAAACATTGCCGATTCCAAGATCGATGACTATATATTATGGCATCACCGACTAGGCCATCCAGGCCGAAATACTCTGCAATCAATCAACAAATTTGTCACAGGGCTCAGAGATGTGTGGCTGTCAACCAGACAAATCGAAATATGTGCCGGGTGTGAACATGCAAAGTTGCACCACAAGCTGTTCGGACATGTGAAAAATCGATCGATGGAGCCTATCGGAAGGGTGCACACAGATCTGTGCAGGCCGATGCCTACACCATCAGTCAATGGAGCAAAATATATATTAACTTTCATCGATGATGCCACTCGCTATGTCACAACATATTTTATTGACAACAAAAGTGATACATTTGATTGATTCCGGACATTAAAGGCTTTTGCCGAGACGCAATTGGGCCGAAAACTCAAGATTCTCCAATCAGATGGAGGAGGAGAGTATGTAAATACTGAGATACGTGAATTTTTAATCAAACACGGAATTCATCACGAAATGATGACACCGGACACACCACAACAAAATGGTGTAGCCAAACGATATAACCGGACATTGATGGAGTCAATCCAGGCAGTTAAAATCACTGCCAGCATACCTGATGAACTTTGGGCAGAACTTGCCACAAGTGCTACATATTTACGCAACCGATTGCCAATGCAAGCCAATAAGGAGAGTGCTTCACCATTTGAATTATGGCATGGTCACAAGCCTGATATCAGTAACTTGCACGTCATATGGGCTGACGCGTATATGCATATTCGCAAGGGAAAAAGGTCGAAACTGGCACCCTGATCCAAAAAGCTTAAAATGATTGGCTATCATGATGAAAAGAAGGCGTACAGGCTCTGGGATCCAACCAATAGGAGGATAGAGATCAGCTGCGATGTTACATTTGATGAATCTATTATATTAAAATCCCCAACAATCGTCAACCCAGAAGATCAAGAATATGTCATTGAAGCGATCATCGGAGAACGCAAGATTGATGAAAAAAGGGAATATCTGATTAAATAGCTAGGCTATAATGATGACGACAACACCTGGGAGCTAATCGAATAATTGATCAACACTGAAGCTCTATAAATTTGGCAAGATCGGATGTCAGAAGCTAATTTAATTGAATCAACCGATGACCCAATGACCTACAAGGAGGCAATCTCTCTGCCTGATATAAAGCTTTGGGAGAAAGCGATCAATCAAGAGCTTAAATCACTTAAGAATAATGACACATGGACGATTGTACCTGAGGTGCCTGCGGGACACAAGCCGATTGGATGCAGATGGGTATTTAAAAAGAAACTCAACACTGATGGATCGGTTGCTAGGTACAAAGCGAGATTAGTTGCCAAGGGATATTCACAACAGCAAGGAATTGATTACAATGAAACATTTGCTCCTGTGGCGAAATTCACATCGATCAGGGCACTTTTATCGATCGGAGCAACCTTAAACTTAGAAATTCACCAAATGGATGTAAAAACTGCATTCCTGAACGGCGATCTTGATAAAGAGATCTACATGACGGTACCTGAAGGAATCGACCAATCGGAGCTGTCACCGAGAGCTGTGTGTAAGCTCAATCGATCACTGTATGGACTAAAGTAATCACCTCATATGTGGAATCAGAAGATCGACAACTATCTCAGCCAATCAAATTTTACAAGACTACAATCGGATCACAGCATTTATCTAAGGAGAAGACAAGACGATCAATATCAATC
>RBNK01000369.1:0-27287 GCA_003990785.1 Endogone sp. FLAS-F59071 | reverse complement strand
ACATTATTTCTTTAAAAATTTTATATTCTTTATCACGTCATTCTTATCACTCAAGTAGTATTTTATATATAATAATTTGCAGTGAATGTACTTCATAGATGACATTTGTGATATACAGTTGAACACTATTTTTATTCTTTTTTATTCATTTATTTTATTGAGATATATCAAGCAGGGGGAGTGTTGTAATTATTAGCTTATTATATCTCTTCTATCAATGATCGATGCATCAACGATCGATCATACGTCACTCAATTGTGGCTGAGACGATCTTTGTTTGTATCGACCAATCATAATTTAGCATTAATAAATACACGCATATTGGCTTCATTAGCCAGTGCGCTCTTTACTCCAAACACACATTCAAAGATCAAATTTCAACAAGAACTACAACCAGAGGTCAAGGCGGATTTGGATCAACTGGAGTCAATGCAGCTATTATAAATCGACAACAAATTTCAGCAGACCGAAAAGAAGAAGGAAAGAATGACTGCTTAGCAGTCAAAATCGGAAGAAACTTATAAGAAGGACAAATCATAGAAGTCAGAGCAATCATCAACAGAAACCAAGACATCTTCGTAACCAGTTTGGAAAGTACCACAGGAGCAGACCCAAAGTACCAACATCACATTAATACAGGTGACCATGAACCAATCAAGAAGGCACCCTACCGCCTCAACCCGAGCTACCGAAAATGGATCACCGAAGAAATCACTCGACTAGAAAATGATGGTGTAATCATCAAATCAAGGAGCCCGTGGGGATTCCCTATTGTCATTGCACCAAAGAAGGAAATCATCATTAATGAGGACGAAACCAGAACTGAAACAACAGCCCCAAGATTCTGTGTCGACTTCCAAGCTTTTAATGCCATCATAAAAAAGGATGCATTTCCTATATCAAGGATTGACGACTTACTGGATTTAGTGAAGAAGCAGCCTTAATACTTCTCGAGCTTTGATTTGTATGCTGGATATCACCAGATTACACTTACCCTGGAAGCAAGTGAACGATCTGCATTTGTAACACAGGATGGCCACTACCAGTACACCAGGATGCCCTTTGGGTTATGCAATGCCCTGCCAACTTTCCAAAAAGCAATGACAGATATCTTCAGAGATATGATCGGCAAGAACATTACAGTATACATCAACGATATTCAGCTATACTCACCAGATTGGCCAAGTCATGTCAAGGGAATCATTGAGATTTTTCGAAGACTTCGAGAAAGTGGATTCAGACTCAAAGCAAAAAAATGCACAATCGGAGAAACAGAAATAAAGTACCTTGGATTTATCATCACAGCTGAAGGACTGAGAACTGACCCAAGCAAAACCAAGGAAATCCGAACCTACCCAGTACCTACAAATGTATCCGAGTTACAAGCCTTTTTGGGACTAGCAACCTTCTATCGAAAATTCGTCAAGGACTTTTTGACGATTGCACGACCCCTGCACCACCTGCTTAGGAAAGGAATTCAGTTTGAATTCGGAATGCCCCAACGTTTAGCTATGGAAGAACTTAAAGAAGCTCTCATGAGTGTACCAATTCTGAAATGACCTAACTGGGAAAAACCATTTACTTTACACACTGATGGATCAGCTAAAGGACTCGGAGCTGTACTGATGTAGATAGACGAACAAGGAAATGAATGCATGATTGCATATGCCAGCAAAGGAACCAACCCAGCACAAGCTAATTATGAAGCAACCAAATTGGAATGCTTGGCAGCAACTTGGGCAATTGAGTACTTCTGCCACTACCTGATTGGACAAAAGTTCACCCTCGTCACAGATCATGCAGCCCTCAAGTGGTTATTCAACAAAGTTCAACCTACTGGGATCTACGCTCGATGGATCATGAGACTTCAGGAGTATGACTTCAAGGTCCAGCACAAACCAGGAAAGACACACCAGCATGCCAATGCATTGTCAAGAATACTAAGAAGGGAGACATCACCCCAAGAAAAGACTGTGTGATTCCAATGAATCAGGAGCTATACTATCAGATCACAACGTATCTGGGAGGAGGAAAAATATCAATAATCGATGAATGGAGAAAGAAAATTATACTTAGGAGCTGACAAAACTTCAAATATCAGGATGGAGAATTATACAAAATATCACAAACAGACAAAGAATACCGACGCATAGTTATCCCAACACATCGTGTGAACAACATTTTAGTAGGAGTACATGATTATCACTTATCTGGATACCAAGGAGCAGAATGAACCTATCAGCAGTTAGTAAAAACTTACTGGTAGCTACAAATGTGGAAAGATGTACAACATTATATCAGGACATGCGATACTTGCCAGAAAAGGAAAACGATTAAGGATTTTGTACCCTGGCAACCCAGCACAACACCAAATGCCCCTTTTGAACATATTGGAATCGACGTAATTGGACCACTTCCACAGACCCTTACCAGAAAAAAATACATTGTCGTAGCAGTTGACTGGTTAACAAAATGGCCCAAAGCAGAATCCTTGGAGACATCAGATGCTCAGATAATATCAGAATTTATACATAAACGAATCATCTGCCAACACAGACTACCGAAACAGATAACATCCGACAGAGAAACAGAATTCTGCAACGATCTAGTAAAAAAATTAAATCAGACATACCGCATCCAGCATATCCGAACCACTGCCTATCATCTTTAAGGAAATGGACTCACTGAACGAATGAACCAAACGATCAAAAATACAATTTCGAAAATGAGCAAGACATATACTGACTGGGACTTTTGGTTACCATCCGCACTATTCGCAATCAGATGCTTACAACAGAAGACCACGACTTTCAGCCCTTTTGAGTTAGTCTATGGGAGATTGCCAAATAGGGGAGTTCCACAAGCCGACATGAGAGAATCACATGAAGAACGAATTTGGAGCTTAATGACGTATGATATGGAGAGACTAAAACATATTCGATATAAGGTGCAAAAGTTCATCCAGAAGGTACAAGATCGACAGAAGTACAAGAATCCGCTGGTTGAAACATTAAATATTGGAGATCAAATCTTGATTTATCGAAATATTGTTGAAGCCTCTTGGTCAGCAAAACTCGAACCAAAATGGGAAGGACCATACTATATTCAAGATATAAAGAGAACCTCAATCTGGATCCGAAGCCCAAAAGGAACAATTCAGCCAACACTAGTACACCGTGGAAAAGTTAAAAGATACTTTGCACGAAATTGATTTATCAGCTATCTGGAGATAATGCTTATAAATAGGGGAGTAATGAGAGGAGACTGGAAGATTTATACAAGTGCAAAAATGCTCCAATTCAACAATGATAAATACCTCCGAAGCCGAGTCATCGAAGCATACCGAGCCTTAGAAGATCCTCCATCTGAACTATTACCTGAGGAAGGATCTGCCCTACGAAGGACTCAAATAATAATGAAAAATATTGACATTGCTCAGAAATGACAAACACAAGACGAATTTCAGGCTTACTACAAGATCGCCAGGATCTGGGAAGAAGATCTCGAACATGTATGGGACCAACGACATACAGAGGCATGCAAACGAGCACTACATCAAGGGATTCCCCTCCAATTTCAAAGGATTGCCCTCTGAATTTACGGACTCTTCCAGTTTCAGCCAGCCGCCTTGAAAAGACTTACCAAAATTGGACCATCCGCATTTCACCAACTGTCTCAAAATGCCTTTGAGGAACTTAAAGAAGAAATCCATATATTACAAAGAGATTTCGACCAATTGGAACAGTTCCTTGATTTGTGAAACCTTTTAACCATCTTAAATCTTTTAACTATCTTAAATCTTTAACCGTCTTAAATCCATAACTTATATAACTCGTTATATCACATAAATTCATAATTAGTTTATATTTTGAATAGCCAATAGTTTTAAGAGTAGTAACAGGGCAGCTACCCGTATAGCACCTCTTCAAAACTGTATAAATATTCCCCCTTTATTTCCATTCAATAAATCTTTGCCTGAGCTTGAGCCCAATACGAGTCTAATAATCCTAACGCAACTGGTGAAGAAAGTATTGCTTAGTGAATCAAGTCGAGAAATAACCTTTTTGACATCTAACAGATAATTGATTGCTGATACACATCCGAAGGGACTAATATTCTCTAGCGCCTCTAAACATACACTTTAATATTTTCGTAGTATTATTCCTCTACAACCCCTATTTTCCACTTTGGTTTTACCTACAGTACGGATTTTAGCCCAGCTACTGGTTCCCGATTGAGCCCCCTATCTCCTTCGTACTTAGCCGATTCCAGAGCCTCATCCTCACAACACTATAACCTAAAATAGTATTGTGATCTAATATATTATTTCACTGCCTAATTACATTATAACCTGATATATCATAGCCAATCAATTGTATCTTATATTTAGCCAAGCCAATCAGAAATTCAAGTAGTAACCTGGGTAGCTGCCCGTATAGCACTTTGTAATTTCTTATAAATACCCCGCTTGCAATTATCAATAAAATTCGGACTGCAACAAGCTAAGGAAGCTTACAACAGACAACCCAAGAGATACTGAAGCCTTACTCAAGGAGTAAGCAATTGGATAGTTTTGAGATTTTAACAGATATACTTTATTTGACCGATTACACTTAATTCTTGCTAGATAATACCTACATCAACACATACCCTTCTCAAGCTGCTACCGCATAACCCGCTAAGACCCCTAAAAACATATTTTCTGCACCTGCTCAATTCCAAGTATTTCGCCGTTAATATATTTTAGTCCGTCACAATTGGTGCCAACTGGCAGGAAATCAATCGACACATCAACCAATTTGTTACCTATATTGCGTAACCAAACTTGCCAAAACCCATAGTGGAAGACAAAAGCAAGAATGGCACTACCACCGCCACTGACCGTATTACTATAACTACCTAGGAGAAGACCTCAAGAAGACAAAGAAACCATAGCAGACAGACTACCTACCTTTTATGGATATACTAAGGAATATGTTCGAGAATTCCTGGATGATTTGGAAAGCTACTTCGCAGCCAAAGGAACAGTCAGCACCCAATGGTTGCCCATCCTGGCCACCCAACTTAGAGGACCTATAAGAGAAGCCTACTGTGTAGCTCTAACGGATGTAGCAGCTACTGGACTAGGAGGATTAATCCTCGCAGCTACAGCAGCAGCTGGAAATAACCCCCCCACCGCAGCACTAGCCACCGCTCATTGGGATGTTACAAGAGCTTGGTTAGAGGAGAAGTACTTTACCGAACAGAAGCGAGAATCAATCAAGGAACAGTTATTCAACATGAAGATGTCAATCAATCAGTGCCTGGAAGACTGGGTTACCACCATCGATCAGTACATGCAACTTTGTGGAGAAACCAGCCAGGTTGTATGGGAAATGGTGTTCATGAATGGCTTATCTGCAGATCTCTAATGCCATATCAAGAGGTTTGGTCCTCAAAGTATGGAAGAAAAAGTCAGGATGGCACAGGCCTTTTGGGACACCAAAGTAGGACACTCAGCATCCCTATATGACAAGTTACCACAAGATCTATGCAGGAAATTCAGTACTGGAATACCCATAGTTCAAATGGTATCTGCATCAACCGAACTACCTGAGGAGGATACTATCAAACTGACAGTTATGGCAAAAACAGGAAAAACAACTCATGAGGATAAAATGGAGAAGATTACCAAGATGTTCTCAGAAATGACAGCATATATAGCCGATCTTGAAGCCAAGGTGATCCGCCAGAACAGGCAACCGAGAGGAACCTTTGTCACCGAAGAACACAACAAAACTGAGATAAATTGCTTTCTCTGCAGAAGACGTAGTTACTTTGCCAAGGATTGCCAAACTAGGAGTTGGAAGGAAGGACGAGAGAAAGAGGAAGCAAAGAAGGCTGACCATGCTAACATAGTACAAGAAATTGAAGAAGACGATGAAGAATTTAGCAAAGAATACCTGGAGGCCTACCCTGTTGAAGCAGTTAACCGCACTACCATAAGGAAGACTCCCTACCTAAGAAAGAAACCCACCCAGGAACCTGAGGTTGTCATCGAGAAGCCTAAAAAGCCAACACAAAGGTAACAGTTGAATGAGGATCAATGGGATAAAGCCTTCAAACAAATAATGCAACCCGGCGAGACAGTTACCTCAACTACTGGAGACGAAGAAATGGCAGAACAAGAAGAAAACAAGGAGAAGAAGCCTAGGAAAGTTAGAGAATTTGAATATGACCCATGGCAAGACATTGCCAGCTAGAAGGCCAATATTACCTTTAAACAACTCTTCCAGATAGCACCATCGACGAAGCAAAAGATGAAGACGCAGATTACCGAAACCAAACCAACCATCCAATTCGAGGAAGTCAACACTGCTGAAGAACAAGAAGAGCAAACCTATACTTCATCCGCCTATGCACAATGCAATATTGGAGGATTAGCATGCTCAGTAATTATCGACACTGGAGCAGGAGTCAGCATTATCGCCAAGCATTTCCTAGACCACTTGAGATGGGATATTGATGAACCCGCCACCTCTACGTTGGTCGTCACAAGTGGAAAAAGCAGTGTACCCTTAGGAGTACTCCGAGAAGTACCAGTCCAGTTTGGAACGGAGATCATACCCATCAGAATGGTGGTCACCGATGCACAATCCTACAACGCTGTCTTGGGCAACAGCTGGTTGAAGAAAGCTAAAGCTAGAATTGACCTGGATGCACAAAGGTTAATCTTCGTTAACCATGGAAGAAAGTTCAGTGTACCTCTGGATATTCAGAAAGGAGTAGTACCAAAACTCACTCAGAGACCGGAAGATGAAAGCGACACAGATGAAGAAATAACCCCCGGACAGGCGCACCTCAACTTGGTGGAAGAAGAAGCGAACATAGTAATCCATAGTGAATACCGTCGATTGATGCCTCTGGAGAAGAACCAGTTGATTAAGTATAACATAAGGAATACTAGATGCCCTTTCTGTGAGCAATGCATCTATTGCGCCAAGATAATGTGCACTTGTAGTGATACAAAGTTGATACCTTACTAGGACACCTTGGAGATGCACCTGCCGACGGAGAAGAAGATCAAGAAACCAAGATTATTGCAGACCCGCCGAAGGACTCCACCCTTAATGAATCATGGGCTGTATAACGGAAGGAACCCTCACCCATTCGCAGACAATACTGGAGAGGTATGGGACTGTTTCTGGACGAATATCGGATATATCGGCAAAAGATGTCTTTGGGGAAATCGTAACATCTACCTGTAAGGATGCTATTGGGATGAAGTCAATCCTTATGATCTCTGGGAATGCGAAAACTGGGTCAGATATCCAGACAAACTGTATGATATCAACTACCACGGAACTTGGAAGGAATGTTATGATCAAGAACAAGAACAGACAATACCCGAAGAGAATGAAGATAAGGAAGTACCTGAAGAATGGAGCAATGAGGTTTACACTACTCAGACGCCTATTGAAGTCAGAGCCTTATTCCAGGAAGATGATGAAGATAATAGACCTACCCTAATTGAAGAAAGCGACTCAGACTCAGAAGAAGAAATCATTGCACTTGAAGAAATAATTCACCCTGATGAACGCATCAGTATGCGCTATTGGTGGTGGAAGGACTTGTGGCAAAACCTACCACAGGACACAACTCACAAACAGTGGAAGGAACTGAATGTCCCCACCTTCAAAGAAGTATTCATGGTTGAAGAAAAGGATACAGCAACTCGAGTCAAGAAACTGACAGGAAGCGCAATCATACCGAAGAGAAAAACTGAAGGAGCTGCAGGATATGACCTGTACGCAGATAAAGACTACACCTTAGAACCGAAATCATCAGCCTTCGTGAAAACTGGAATTGCTATCACCCTAACCCCCGGACAATGTGTGCAAGTATGGGCAAGAAGTGGACTCTACTGCAACTCTGGAATAGGAGTATTTCCTGGATTAATAGACGAAGACTATAGAGGAGAAATCGAGGTTGGACTAGTGAACCACAATCACAGCCAATTCAAAGTATACCAAGGAGATTGAATTGCTCAGATAGTGATCGTCAAATGCAAACAATAACCTTTGAAGGAAGTAGAAAACTTAGAAGAAACACGACGGGGAAGGAAAGGATTTGGATCAACTGGACAAGCAAATGTAATAATAGAGAGACTGGATGACCAGGAAAGTGCTAAGAAGCACATCTACTCCCTCAATGAAAACCTGTTACCAAACCAGAAGAAACAGTTGCAAGACCTACTGAAGAAGTATGAGGATATTATCGCAATCAGTTTCAAGGACCTACTGGACCAAGCCTTCTTCACTTACCATATCGACACAGGAGACGCCAAACTGATCAAACAAGCACCCTACAGATTGCCAGCCAACTATCATGACTTTGTACGAAAGCATGTTCAAGAGCTATTGGAGTCAGGAGTAATCGTATGGTCGAAAAGTCCTTGGGCATCACCTATCAGCATAGTACCAAAGAAGGATGGACAGAGAATAGTTATCAACTATCACAAATTGAACTCAGTCACCAAGAAGCATACATACCCAATCCCGCACTCAGAAGACTTACAAAACATGTTGAAAAAGGCACAGATCTACTCAACCTTGGACCTATGGGCAGGATATAACCAAATCGGAATGACGCCCGAAGCACAGGAGAAATCAGCATTCGTCACACCATTCAGACAGTACGAATTCACAAGAATGTCCTTTGGACTTTGCAATGTACCTGCCACCTTCCAGGCTGCAATGAACGAAATCTTCTACGATTTGATTGGATATGGAGTGATCATGTACATTGATGATATCAATATCTATGCAGAGAACTTCGCAGAACATATGGTGATCCTGAAGGAAGTATTTGAACAACTCAGAAAACACGGACTAAGGATCAAGCCAACAAAATGCTACTTTGGACAGAAGAAAATCGAATACCTCGGATTTATAATCGATGGAGGAGAAATCCGCCCGGACCCAAAGAAGACCGAAATTGTCAAAGCCTTCCCAATCCCGCAAGATAAGATGGTCTTACAAGGATTCTTAGGACTGGTACAGTTCTATAAAAGGTTTATCCCTGGTTACTCTGAAATTGCCGCACCTCTGCACCTGTTGCAAAGAAAAGGAAGAGCATGGGAATGGATGACAGCCACACAAACAGCCTTCAACCTAATCAAGGAAGCACTTACCCATGCACCAGTTATGGTAAGACCAGATCTCACAAAAGTATTCAAGTTGTATACAGATGTATCGTCATTTGGACTTGGAGCAATTTTAGTGCAGGATGACAAAGATAGAGAACATGTGATTACTTATGCAGGATGAGCTACCTATAGAGCAGAACCTTCCTATGGAGCCATTCAACTGGAATGCGTAGCAGTCATTTGGGCCATACAACACTTCCACCACTTCCTAATTGGAAAACAGTTCACCCTGATAACAGACCACTCAGCCCTCAAATGGCTTTAGAACAAACCGAATCTGACAGGAATGTATACAAGATGGCTAGCTATACTGCAGGAATACGACTTCATGATGCAATACAGAAAAGGACGGAATCATCAGAATGTGGACACCCTCTCATGCCTACCCCAATTTATTCGAGATCGACACCCCGAACCAAAAAGAATATACCTACCCAATGGACACTAAACTCTATAATAGATATTTGGATTACCTCAGTAACCTAACCTTTACTGGGACGACGAACAAAAACGATCAATGGCTTATATGGACAATGGCACTCAACTATTTTATCAAAAATAATATATTTTACCGACAACACAGAGGACAGATACGACTTGTAGTTCCTGAACATAAAAAGCAGATGGTACTTCAGGCCTCTCATGACCATCAGCTGGCAGGACATATGGGTATAGATAATACATATCAACGACTATCAGAAAAATATTATTGGAAGAACATGTACGAAGATATTAGAGAATATATTAGAAGATGCGACACTTGCCAGAAGAGGTGCCGAGGAAAGGAAGTCGAGACCTTACAACCGATTGTACCTGGAGGACCCTTTGAACATATTGGAATAGATATTGTTGGACCACTACTAAGAACACTTAGAGGAAATCGATACATCATAATAGCAGTAGATTACCTGACCAAGTACCCCGAAGCAAGAGCATTACCCCTTGCAGATGCCCTTAATATTGTACCTTTTATCTACGAAGATATTATCTGCTGCCATGGAATACCTTATGAAATGACCTCCGATCAAGGAACCGAATTCATTAATGAATTCATGCAGATATTGCCACAATACTTCGGGATCCGCCAGATAAAGACTACCACCTACCACCCCCAAGGGAATGGACTCACTGAATGAACGAATCAGACCATCAAGAACATGATTGCTAAAGTAGTACAATTACAAGGAGGAGATTGGGACTTGTACCTACCTTCCGCCTTATTTACACTATGAACAATGAAACAGGAGACAACAAAGTTCACCCCTTTTGAGCTCGCTTATGGAAGAAAAGCTCATCAGCTGGTAGACCAAGTAATGACCACCCCGGAACCCAGCCACACCTCCTGGGAAATGCAAATCGAGCATCGCATGATAAAGGAAATTCAAAAATTACACAACGTCCGAAACAAGGCAAGAGAATTTATTGCTATTGCACAAGATCGACAAAAGAAGAATTATGACAAGGAATACAAGGAAACCGAGAAATTGAAGATTGGTGACCAAGTCTTACTATACCAGAACATAGTAGAGTCCTTCTGGTCAGCAAAATTGGACCCAAAATGGGAAGGACCATACTATATCGCCAGTATAAAAGGAACAATGTATCAGTTACGGAAAACAACAGGAATGATCCTACCCTATACTATTCACCAAAACTGCCTCAAGAAATATCATGCCCCATTGGAACAACTTCCATGAAGTCCGAGTCAGCCTGATCGAGGCCTACCGACATATAGAACCTCTGGAAGACCTTGAGGAGATAGAAGGATCAACCTTACAGAAGACCCAATCGATTGTACGTAACATTCAAAGGAGGCAACACCTGGCATGAATTGATGAATAGAAGAAATACTACCAAATCGCACAACTCTGGGATGAAGAAGTCGAATATATCTGGAACCGGAAGGATAGAGACATCTGTCAACGAGCCCTCAAAGGAGCACTCTCAGCCTATGCCACAAGAATGGCTGAACAAATTTATCAACTATTCAAGCACAAGCCTAGTGCTTTGAATCACTTTTGGTACAGTACGTATCAACTAAATCAATTGACACAGAATGATATGAAGGAGCTAGAGGAAGAGGTAAAACAGTTACAAAGAGATTTCTCTGAGTTAGAACTGTACCTTGAAGTCTAACTCGCAGAAAGGAAGGAGATGTGACAGAACATTTTGTGATGACATATAATTTGATCATGTGAGATCACAAGTCATATGACTTGCAATAACGCTAAGACCCGTAGCATTGTTGAGACCCGTAGCATTGTTGAGATTTGCAACTACACTATAACCTAAAATAGTATTGTGATCTGATATATTATTTCACCACCTAATTACATTATAACCTGATATATCATAGCCAATCAATTGTATCTTATATTTAGCCGAGCCAATCAGAAATTCAAGTAGTAACCTGAGTAGCTGCCCGTATAGCACCTTGTAATTTCTTATAAATACCCCACTCGCAATTATCAATAAAATTCAGACTGCAACAAGCTAAGGAAGCTTACAACAGACAACCCAAGGAATACTGAAGCCTTACTCAAGGAGTAAGCAATTGGATAGTTTTGAGATTCTAACAGATATACTTTATTCGACTGATTACACTTAATTCTTGCTAGATAATACCTACATCGACATATACCCTTCTCAAGCTGCTACCGCATAACCCGCTAAGACCCCTAAAAACATATTTTCTGCACCTGCTCAATTCCGAGTATTTTGCCATTAATATATTTTAGTCCGTCACAATAAATATAAGAGACCTATACTCATATGCTCTTTATACTCTTTTAATAATCTCTTTATATTATCACAGATTAAAATATATTAACAGCAAAATACTCAGAATTGAGTAAGTGTAGAAAATACATTTTAGAGGTCTTAGCAGGTTATATAGTAGTGTCTTAAGAAGGGTATATATCTGTATAAGTGTTAACTGGTAATAATAAGTATAATTGATTGAATAAAATATGTATCTATTAGAATCTCAAAACTATCCTAAATGCTTACTCTTTGAGTAAGACTTTAGTATCTCTTGAGTTATTTATTATAAACTTTCTTAGCTTGTTGCAATCTGAATTTTTATTATTAATTATAAGTGAGGTATTTATAAGAAATTACAAGGTGTTATATAGGTAGCTACCCAGGTTACTACTTAAATTTCTGATTAGCTTAGCTAAATATAAGATATAAATTGATTGGCTAAGATATAATAAAATACTATGTTAGGTTATAATATAATTGGGTAGTAAAATAATATATCAGATTGAAATACTATTTTAGATTATAGTGATATTATAGATCTTAATAATACTAAGTATCTTAATAATACTAAGAGTCTCAATATTATTAAGATTATATGACTGTAATCAAAATTGATATCATCACAAAATATTCCATTATAATATTAATTTCTTTATTATAGTTTAGTAAGCTATATTATGATAGATTATAAGCTCTAAAGCTCTACAAAATATAAATACCTTATTTAAAAGTATATACTGCATAACTAAATGAACTATAAATAAGTCTAAAAACTCTTTTAAGATCTAAGATCTGAGATCTATAAATGTATCTAAAGTACTTATCAGAAAAATGGTTAATTAATTTATGAACTATTTTACTAAGAGCTGTGAACTATTTTACTAAGAGCTATGAACAAAATAGCTATAGATATAGATGCTAGTTATAGACTATAAACTATTATTAGCAAATAGCTGCAAACTACCCTAGAATACTGCTAGAACAATATTATGACCACAAACACCTCTAGAACAATATCATAAACTACAAACTAGCTAGAATAGCCTATGAATAGCCTAAGAACAGCCTATAAGTATGAATGCTAGTTATAGACTATAAACTAAAAATAGTTTCCTGATATACTACTATTACTTTAAGATCTCTAAGATCTTACTTAAGAATTTATAGACTGGTTACTGTCTCCATTAGTAAACCTCTAGTTACTATCTCTATTTGTAAATTGCTAGTTACTATATCTATCATTTAGTAGAACTCTACTATTTAACTAGACTACATTAAGAAACTATTTTCAGTTTATAGTCTATAACTAGTATCTGTGCTCATAGGCTGTTCTTAGACTATTCATCAGGAAACTATTTTTAGTTCATAGTCTATAACTAGCAGCTATGCTCATAGGCTGTTCCTAAGCTATTTGCAAGCTGTTCTAGCTAGTTTGTAGTTCACAATATTGTTCTAGAGATGTTTGTGGTTCATGATATTATTCTAGCAGAGTTCTAGAGTAGTTTATAGCTGTTCACTAATAATAATAATTCATAGTCTATGACTAGCATTTGTATCTATAGCTATTTTGTTTATAGCTCTTAGTAAAATAGTTTGCAGCTCTTAGTAAAATAGTTTATAGATTAATTAACTATTTTTCTAATATTTTCAGGCTGTTCTAGCTAGTTTGTAGTTCACAATATTATTTTAGAGGTATTCATAGTTTGTGATATTATTCTAGCAGAGTTCTAGGGTAGTTTACAACTATTTGCCAATAATAGTTTATAGTCTATAATGTGACAAATGTACTAATAACTGATCATTCATTCATTTGTTCATTGAGAATGCTCAGAGTGTCAGACATGATATCTCCCTTTGCGTATCCTTACTACAGCTTCGTGCTATGCTCTTCAGACTTTACTACGACTGATATTGAGATATTCCAAGACTCTGTGCAAACTGATTTTATTTGGATAGAAATAAAGAGGGTATTTATACAAATCTGAGAAATTAAAAAACAACTAATAAAGACTTCACTTATGAAAATACAATCCAATTGTTGTGAAGAATATGTAGTAACTCTTTTGCTGAAATAAAAGGCATCATGCTGAAATAAAAAAAGTCATGCTAAAATAAAAGGAAGGGGATAAAGTGTTACAATAACTTTCTAAATCAAGTGTAGTATAAATTTGTAAAAATCAGTCAATTTGGGGGTTGGCTGTCATAATAACTAGCATCTATATTGTAGCTATTTTATTTATAGCTCTTAGTAAAATAGTTTATAGCTTTTAGTAAAATAGTTCATAGATTAATTAATCATTTTTCTGATATACTATTCAATATTATTGAAATGACTAAACAGATTTTCAAGATGTTAATAATGATAATAACAATCTAGATGAGTATGAAATAATTAATAAGAGATTATTTAAGAGATAGATTAATAAGAGTAAAAAGAATACTAGTAATTTTAGATAGAAGATACAAGCTCTCTATAAGAGATATAATACCTTGAATAGAGTATTCAAATAGCTATAATCAGAATGTCATAGCTATAGCAAGAAAATAACTTATGTTATAAGCTAGATATTAAATAGCTATAGTTAGAATATTATAGCTTAAGTGTTAAACAGCTACAATCAGATTGTTATAGCTTGAGCACTGAATAAAAATATTATAGATTAAGTATTAAATAAGAACAGTTTGAGCACTAAACAAAAATAGCTTAAGCACTAAACAAGAATAGCTTAGGTACTGAATATAAATATAAGTGGTACCAATTAGTAGAAAAAATGATTTATATCATTAAGCTAAGTGCCTGAAGCTCTGAGTATCCAAAGCTCTAGATAGCACTAATTAGTAGAAAAAATAATTTGTATTATTAAACTAAGTGCTTGAAGCTCTAGTAGCACTGATCAGTAGAAAAAATAATTTATAAATCTTAAGTCAAGTAAGAGATAGATATGTATTATATAACCTGAATACCTAAAAAGATAATAAGAACTCTAAATATATAAAAGATTCTGTCTGTAGGCTTAATTATAAATTGTATAAGTTAAAACAATCACTATAAATATAGAATTAAAAGATGAATAAATTTATAATATTAATGAAAGGCTCAATAAGTTATATGCTAATTATAGTATTTATATTTAATATAAAAGAATATTAGTAATCATTGCATTATACGTATATAGTATGATAGAACATTTTATAATGATACTAATTTTGATTATAGTTATATAATCCTTAGTATTATTATAACTCTTAGTATTATTAAAACTCTTAGTGTTATTGAGATCTGTAATATCATTATAACCTAAAATAGTATTTTGATCTGATATATTATTCTACTACCCAATTATATTATAACTTGATATAGTATTTTATTTTATCTTAGCTAATTAATTTATACTGAGAGTTTTGGGCAGCTACCCATATGGTACTCCCTTCAATTTGTATAAATATCTCTCTTACAATTATCAATAAAATTTAGACTGCAACAAGCTAAAAAAGCTTACAATAGACAACTTGAGAGATACTAAAGCCTTACTTAAGAAGTGAGCAATTAGGATAGTTTCAAGATTCTAACAGATATGTATTTTTATTCAACTAATTGTACTTATTCTTACCAGTTAACACTTATACAGACATATACTCTTCTTAAGATACTACTGTATAATTTACTAAGACCTCTAAAATGTATTTTCTATACTTGCTCAAATCTGGAGTATTTCACTGTTAATATATTTTAGTCTATTACAATTGGTACTGACTGGCAGGAAATCAATTGACATCTCAACTGATTTGTTACCTATATTGCATAACTGAACTTGCTAAAATCTATAGTAGAAGATAAAAGCAAGAATGGCACTACTACCACTATCATTTGCATTACTATATCTACCTAGGAGAAAACTTTAAGAGAATAAAAAAATCATATCAGATAGACTATCTACCTTTTATAGATATACTAAGGAGTATGTTCGAGAATTCCTGGATAATTTAGAGAGCTACTTCATAGCTAAAGAACTGGCTAGCACCCAATGGATCACTATTCTAGCTACCCAACTTAGAGAACCTGTAAGAGAAACATATCATTTAGCTTTAATAGATACAAAAGCTACCAGACTAGGAGGGTTACTCTTCGCAGCTACTACAGCAGCTGGAAATAGAACTATACCTGTACAATTAGCTGTTGCTCATTGGGATAACATCAGAATCTAGTTAGAAAAGAAATATTTTACTAAACAGAAATAAGAATCAATTAAGAAGTAACTATTTAACATGAAGATGTTAATCAATCAGTACTCAGAGGATTGAGTCACTACTATCAATTAGTATACAACTTTGTAGAGAAACTAGCCCTATCATGTGAGAAATAGTGTTTATAAATAGTTTATCTACAAATCTTCAATATCATATCAAGAAATTTGGCCCCTAAAGAATGAAAGAAAAAGTCAGAATGGTACAAGTATTTTGGGATACTGAAGTAGAATACTCTGCATCCCTATATAACAAATTACTACAAAACTTGTGTAAGAAATTCAATACTGGAATACCTGTAGTCCAGATAGTATCAGTATCAGCCAAACCACCTAAAAAAGACACTATCAAACCAACAGTTATAGCAAAGACAGGAAAGATAATATACAAAGATGAAATAGAGAAAATTACCAAGATATTCTCTGAAATGATAGCATATACGTATTACTGATCTTGAAGCTAAGGTAATCTGCTAGAATAAATAGCCAAGAGGAATCTACATTGCCAAAGAATATAATAAGACCAAGATAAATTGTTTCCTCTATAAAAGATATAGTTACTTTGCTAAAGATTGCTAAACTAGAAGTTAAAAGGAAGGTCAAGAAAAAGAAGAAGTCAAGAAGGCTGACTATGTGAATGTAGTGCAGGAAATCGAGGAAGAAGATGAAGAATTTAGTAAGGAATACTTATGTAGAAGCTTACCCTGTTGAAATAGTCAGCTATACTACTACTAGGAAAACTCCCTACTCAAGGAAGAAACCGGTCCAAGTATCTAAAATTATTATTGAGAAATCTAAGAAGCTAATACAGAGATAACAGTTAAATAAAGACCAATGGAATAAAGCCTTCAAGCAAACAATGCAACCTGGCAAAATAGTTATCTCAACTACTGGAGATGAAAAATGATAGATCAAAAGGAGAATAAGGAGAAGAAACCTAGAAGAGTTAGAGAATTTAAATATGATCCTTAATAAGATATTGCCAGTTAGAAGGCCAATATTACTTTCAAGCAACTTTTCCAGATCATACTATTAATAAAGCAGAAAGTAAAAATATAGATTATTGAAACTAAGCTAACTATTTGATTTAAGGAAGTTAATACTACTGAAGAAGAAAAGAAGAAATGAATTCATATCTCATCTACCTATATGCAGTATAACATTGGAGGATTAGTATGCACAGTCATTATCAATATAAGAGCAGGTATCAGCATCATTACTAAGCATTTCCTAGACTGCTTAGGATAGGATATTGATGAACCTGCTACCTCTACCTTAGTTATCACAAGTGGAAAAAGCAGTGTACCCTTAGGAGTACTCCAAGAAGTATCAGTTTAGTTTAGAATAGAGATCATACCTGTTAGGATGATAGTTACTGATGCTCAATCCTATAATGCTATCTTAGATAACAGTTAGTTAAAGAAAGCTAAGGCCAGAATCAATCTAGACATATAGAGATTAATCTTTGTCAACTATGGAAGAAAGTTCAGCATACCTCTAGATATTCAGAAAGGAATAGTACTGAAACTTATCTAGAGACTAGAAGATGAAAGTAATATAGATAAAGAAATAACTTCTGAACAGGTATACATCAATATAAAAGAAGAAGAAGAAGCCAATGTAGTGATTTATAGTGAATATCACTGCCTGACACCCTTGGAGAAGAATCAGTTGATCAAATACAATATAAGAAATACAAGATGTCTATTTTGTGAGTAATACATCTATTGCACAGAAATGATATATACTTACAGTGATATGAAGTTAATACTCTACCAGAACACTTTAGAGATGTACCTATTATCTGAAAGAAGGATCAAGAAACCAAGATTATCACAGACCTGCTATAGGATCCTACCTCTAATGAACCAAAGATCATATAATAGAAGGAACCCTCACCCATTTATAGACAACACTGAAGAAGTTTGGAATTGCTTCTGAATAAATATTGGATATATTAGTAAAGAATGCCTTTAGAGAAACTATAATATCTATCTATAAGGATACTATTGAAGTAAAGTCAACCCTTATAACCTTTAGAAATGCAAAAATTGAGTCAGATACTCAGATAAGCTATATGATATCAACTATTATAGAACTTAGAGAGAATGCTATAATTAAGAACTAGAATAGACTATACTTGAAGAAAATAAAGATAAGGAAATAACCAATAAATAGGATGATGAAGTTTACACTACTTAGATCTGCCAAAGTTAGAGCCTTATTCTAGAATGATAATGAAAATGATAGATCTATCCTAATTGAAAAAAGTGACTTAGACTTAGAGGAAGATATTATTGCCTTAGAAGAAATAATTCACCTTAATAAATGTATCAATATGTAATATTGGTAGTGGAAAGACCTATGGCAGAACCTATCTCAAGACACAACTTATAAATAGTGGAAGGAACCTAACATCCCTACTTTTAAAGAAGTATTTACAGTTGAAGAGATAAAAATAGCAACTTGAGTTAAAAGACTGATAAAAACTACAATTATTCTAAAAAAAAAAAAAAACTGAAGAAGCTGTAGACTACAATTTATACACAGATGAAGACTGTACTCTGGAACCAAAATTATCAGCCTTCATAAAAACTGGAATCACTATTGCCCTACTACTTGGACAATATGCACAAATATGGGTAAGAAGTGAACTTTGCTACAACTCTGGAATAGGAATCTTTCCCGGACTGATAGATCAAGACTATAGAGGAGAAATTGAAGTTGGATTAGTTAATTATAACTACAGTCAATTTGTAGTATACTAAGGAGACCAAATTACCCAAATAGTAATCATTAGATATAAATAGCAACTATTAAAAGAAGTAAAAGACTTAGATGAAACACAACATAGAAAGAAAGAATTTAGATCTACTGGATAAGCAAACATAATAATAGAGAGACTGAATGACCAGAAGAATGTCAAGAAGTATATCTACTCCCTTAATGAGAACCTGTTACCAAATCAGAAGAAGCAGCTACAAGATCTACTAAAGGAGTAAAAGGATATCATCATAATCAGCTTCAAGAACCTCCTAGACCAGGCCTTTTTTACTCACTACATTGATACAGGAGATGTCAAATCAATCAAGCAAGCATCTTATAGACTGCTAGCCAACTACCATAACTTTATGTAAAAGTATATTTAAGAACTATTAGAGTCAGGAGTAATTATACAATTGAAGAGTTCTTGGGTATTACCTATCAGTATAGTATCAAAGAAGGATAGATAAAGAATGGTTATTGATTACTGCAAGCTAAATATAGTTACCAAGAAGCATGCATATCTAATTCTATACTTAAAAGACTTACAAAATATGTTAAAGAAGATATAAATCTACTAAACTCTTGATCTGTGGGCAGGATATAATCAGATCAAAATGATGCCCAAAGCACAGGAGAGATCAGCATTTGTTACACTGTTTGAATAGTATAAATTCACAAGAATGTCCTTTGGACTTTGCAATACACTTACTACATTCTAAGCTATAATAAATGAGATCTTTTATAACCTGATCAGATATGAAGTAATTATATATATTGATAACATTAATATCTATACCAAAACCTTTACAGAATATATAATAACCTTGAAGGAAGTATTTAAATGACTTAGAAAACATAGATTGAGGATCAAGCCAACAAAATACCACTTTGGACAAAAGAAGATAGAATATCTTAGATTTATAATTAATGAAGAAGAAATCTGCCCAGATCTGAAAAAAACTGAAATTTTTAAAGCCTTTCTGATTCTACAAGATAAGATAACCCTACAATATTAGAAAAATAGTTAATTAATCCATGAACTATTTTACTAAGAGCTGTGAACTATTTTACTAAGAGCTATGAACAAAATAGCTATGGATATAGATGCTAGTTATAGACTATAAACTATTATTAGTAAATAGTCACAAACTACCCTAGAACTTTGTTAGAATAATATTGCAAATTTCAAATATCTCTAGAATAATATCGCAAACTACAAACTGGCTAGAACAGCCTGTGAACAGCTTGTGAACAACCTATAAGCATAGATACTAGTTATAGACTACAAACTGAAAATAGTTTCCTGATGTAGTATTTTATTTTATCTTAGCTAATCAATTTGTACTAGGAGTTTTGGATAGCTATCTGTATAGCACTCTCTTCAATTTATATAAATACCCTTCTTATAATTATTAATAAAATTCAGACTGCAACAAGCTAAGAAAGCTTACAACAGATAACTTAAAAGATACTAAAGCCTTACTCAAGGAGTGAGCAATTGAGATAGTTTTAAGATTCTAATAGATATATATTTTTATTTAACCAATCATACTTATTCTTGCCAGTTAATACTTATATAGATATATACCCTTCTTAAGATACTACTATATAATTTACTAAGATCTTCAAAATATATTTTCTGTACTTACTTAAATCCAGAGCATTTCACTGTTAATATATTTTAGTCTATCATAATATTTTATATAGTATACTATATGAATTTAACTTATAACTTACTTCTTTTATTTTTATCTACGTATATTATTAGTATAGTTATTTTTTATTTTTTTGAATATAAGATATTCTATATTGGAAGAGTATTAGATTTATTATATTATATCTCAGATTAGATTATTGATTTTGAGAATACCTATATTATTAGTAACTGAGGCTAATTTGAGTATATGACTAAATATAGTTACTAAGTACTCTTATATAGCTATGTATAACTGGATTTTATATTCTATTATATGAATAAATTATTTAAGAAAATAGTAAGTAAACTATACTTACTTATATAAACATTCTTAAAATAATAGAGTATAAATATTGCTAAATAAACAAAACTAAAGCTTATTATATTATATTTATCAAGCTTATTTTATACTATTGAATTCTAATTTTAATATACTTAAATAGTATTTTTGTAGTAAAGTCTTTAATTTTTTAATTTTATATAAATATCTTCTTTCTTTCTATTTAAATAAAGTTAGTTTTTACTTGAGTCTTTGAGATATTCTAATAATAGTTAATTATAGTAAAGTCTAAAAAAGTATAGTATATCAGGAAAATATTTAACTAGTCTGTAGACTATTTTACTAAGAGTTATAAATAAAATAGTCACAAATATAGATACTAGTTGTAGACTGTGAACTATTTTTAATAAACTTACTAAAACAGCTATAAACTACTTTAGAACATCTTTAAAACAATATTGTAAACTACAAACTACTATAGAACAATATTTGTAAACTAAAACAGCTTGAGAATAGTCTATAAGCATGGATGCTAGTCATAGACTACAAACTGAAAATATTTTCCTCATATATATAGTATGATGGCTGACCCCTAACTTACCTGATTTTCATAAATGTTTAATACTACGCTTAATTTGAAGTTACTGTAACCTCCTACCCCCTTTCATTTTTAGTTAGTATTATTTTTAGCAAGCAATCTTGCTATTAGTAATAAATCTAGTTTTTAGTAACTGATCTTATTTTTATCAATAAAATATTATTCACAGTTATTGAGTTATACTTATAGCAAAGTTTTTCTTATTTTATTCTTTCAGTTCCTTTAATTTTATATATATACCTTCTCTATTTCTATCTAAATAAATTAGTTTACATATCTTGAAATATCTCAATATCAGTCTTAATAAAGCCTAAAGAGTACAGTATGTAGCTATAGTAAGAATATATAAAGAGAGATATTGTATCTGATACTCTAAGCATTCTCACTTAGTATATACAAACAAACAATCAGTTATTAGTATATTTGTCACATCTTGATGCTGACTAGTAGGAGAGTTATCAAAAGACTAACTCTCATATTCTCATTTAAGCAGGACTAAACTACCTCTTTAAGTAATGACAGTATACCTATAGTGAAAGAAGTATTATTTAAAACAGATCACTGAAGGACACCCCTACTTTTCATATGAAGAAGATCACCAAATAGCTCTAGCTCCAAGGAAGAAGAATTTATTACACCTGATCCTTCTGATGGCAACTATAGTGAGACAAGAGAATCCATCACCTTCCTTACAATATATGATGGGTTATCATCTAATAATAAATCAGCTATTAATTTTGGTAATAATCTATAAGCATTATTTTACAAAACATCTGATAATGAATCAGATGACAAACTAGAAATCAACACTTATAAAATAACAGAAAGACCACTGACCTTCACTAGTTATATATCAGCTGAATCAGTAATTAAGTTTATTAAAGACTTATAGATTTATAATACAATCTGATAGTTTAACAACATTGCAAAAGTAAATGTTCTAGAAGTAGTTTTATAGGGACCCACTAAGATTGCATATAATGCTGCAGTAATTGCTATAGTAGTAAATAGAGGGAGGATTCAACATAAGAGCAGGAGGAGTGAACACAGAGGCTAATGCTCTTGTAACTTTTATTAATACCATTGCATAGTTAAGAGACACCTACCATATGGCCAATATACAGCAAAGTATAAAGAATTAATTAGCATCAATGTATTAAGGGATAAATAAAAATCCTCTCATCTTTTATATAAAAATCTGATATACAGTAAACCTTGCAGAATATCTGATAGCCAACTAGAACTTCATTATAAAGTAGTCTTTTATAAATGGACTTTATCGAGAAATTGCCTTCCAAATATACTCCAGCCCAGTTGAACTAAATCATATATAAAAGATAGATTACATATAGAGATATTGGGCTATATGAAATCTAGGTCAAGATATAATATAGTAAATATTGCCAAATAACCTCCAAAAACCCCATATGATACCAGTAGTTATACCTACCATTGCACTAGCAGCAGTTAACTGGGGAGCAGCCTTATGAAAGGACTCAGCCATAGATGATCTTATTAAACAAATAAACAAGATAACCATATATATATCAGACCTTAAAAGGCAAATTGATACATAGTGACTGGTCCAACAATTTATGGCAAATCTAACCCTTGTAACTAGATCAAATACATATCTGATTAGGAATCTAAGATGCTTCAGATATAATCAAGATAGGCATATATCCAGAGATTACACT
This sequence comes from Endogone sp. FLAS-F59071, assembly GCA_003990785.1. Taxonomy (NCBI): domain Eukaryota; kingdom Fungi; phylum Mucoromycota; class Endogonomycetes; order Endogonales; family Endogonaceae; genus Endogone; species Endogone sp. FLAS-F59071. Next base: position 4,056 of record RBNK01000369.1, on the reverse strand, counting down.
CAGCTGAATATGAGAATATGTAGGAGATATAGAGAAAAAGAGCACTATGCTTTAAGATGCATAATAGAGATAAGCAGAATTGCCTGACTAGGTATACAAGAATAAACTCAGATAAATGTTATCATCTTTGAAGAAAAAGACTTTAACAGTGAAGACAAATATAGTTAAGTAGAAACATTCCCAGCTATACAAGAAAAACGAAAACTCAGACATCCTAAGAAAGTAGGATCTTTCTATATAACAAAACTCTATAAGTAGCACAATGAGTATAGGAATGTAAATTTGACAGTGATGAATAAGATAAACTCTTTGAGGAAGAAGTCAACCATATTATTCAAGAAGATATACCAATGTCCAAGGTACCTGCAAGCAAAGGAAACAAGGAGTGCAAGCTATAAAAATCTAAGAAATACAGTCTAGACATATATATAGAAAGAAATGGAGGACATAATGATTCTAGTCAAAATAAGACAACTTGCCAAATTCCTGACATTTTGACAGCAAATCTAAAAAGAGATAAGTGATATACAATCTGAATATGAAGTGGTAGAAATTGATGCAGTATAGCAATCAGAGGACAATGAATCTCAGAACTCCTCAGCATACTCATAATATTAGATTGAAGAAATAACAATATCATACATTATTGATACAGGTACTGGAGGTTGCATTATCAGTAAAACAATGCTTAACCAACTCAGATAGCAGATCAAAGAAGCTATAGCTATAACAATTGTAGTAGCAGATAAGCATATTATAACACCACTTAGCAAAGTATATGAACTACCTATCTGTTTTGACAAACTTATTATCTCAGTATCAGCAATAGTAGTCAATACTACATTATATAACCTTGTCATTAGAAATAACTAGTTAAAAAAGGTACAAGCAGTAATTAACCTTAGCATATGCAAAATGTGAATCACTTAGAAAGGATAATGATATGAAATATCCATTAGTCTAGAAAGAGAAGTTTGCCTACAAATGATAGAAAGTAATGATGAAGATGAACAAAAAGAATTCTTTATAATGCAGATTATATAAACTAACTAGAAGACTAAGCCATTAGAATAAAAAGTAAACAAGCCACTAGATTCAATCTCTCTACTATTAAGAATATCGAACTATAATCCAGAGAATCATGTATAGTTGGAACAAGAATAGCTGCAAGGATACCCTAAGAACATTATAGCCAGATCAAATCAAGGAGTTCTCTTGCAATTACCAAAATTACAATTGATGCAGGAGTAATTGATACAGATTATATAGGCAAAATTAAAATTATAGTTGTCAACCAATATCAATTCAATGTAGCCAAACTTTATGGAGGAGATAGAGTTGCATAGTTAATAATCATATCTATTTAGACTGGTAAGATAGTAGAAGTGACTAATTTTAAAGAAATGGCAAAAGGAGACAAAGGATTCAGGTCAACTGAAGTAAACATCATATAACTTATAATAGATCTCAGGCATGCATCCAAGATAGCAAACAAGAAGGCATATACTTTTAGAGAATAACTTAGTAAGAAAGAAAAGAAGGAATTAAAGGAACTCATTAACAAGTATTTAAGAAGATTAACCTAAAGCCACTAAAGCACTTCCATCATATTAATATTCAAGAGTATCTACTAATCAAATGTGCACCATACCAAATACCACTTGCTTATATTGAATGGCAATAAGAAGAAATCAATGATATAGTCAAAGGAGGAATGGCAGCTGAAATAGATAGCTCATAGAGATTCCCAAATGTTATCATATTAAAGAAAAAATTAGAAGCTAGAACCTTTGCTCTAAGAATATATACCAATTTCAGAAAGCTTAATGATATTACCAAGGGAGATACCTTTCTGATACCAAGAATCAATGATAATTTCTTGAAAATACCAGTATATGCAAGTCTCTATACAACCCTTGACATGACTAGCAGATATTATTAGATAGGACTTGATGAAGAATTACAAGAAATTGCCTTCTTCATAACTCCACAAGATCATTGGAAATATTTACAAATGTTATTTGGACTCAAGAATACCTTAGCAAGTTTTTAAAAGATAATGACCAAGATATTTAGTAACCTTATAGGAAAAATGCTACTAGTTTACATTGACAACATCATAATATTTACAGTAACATTCTTAGATCACATCAAGGTATTATATAAAGTGTTCAACCAAATGAGGATTAAAGATCTTTATTTAAAACTAAAGAAGTATGTATTTGCTGCCAAAAAAGCTATAATGCTTGGATATATTATCAACAAAGAAGGAATCTGAACCAACCTAGCCAAAGTGGAAGCTGTTATCAAATTCAAATAATCTACAAACCAAACAGAGATACTATTGTCAAAGTTCAAAAAAGATATAGCTGATAGGACTTATACACTCTTTCTTAGATATAAATAGATTTTAGCTGGGTTCTATAAAAAGACTATTGATATTATCAAACTTACTTATGCAGAGATTGCTCAAATTCACCAGATTGTTGAGAATGAAATTATCTTGCTTTTATCTAGTCTTGAGAATGGGACATTTCCAGTTAAGCCCCTAGATATAATAGCCAACCCCCAACTTGCCTAATTTTATAAACATTTAATACTATACTCAATTTGAAGTTACCATGACCTGCCCCCTTCTATTTTTAGTTATTGTTGTTTTTAATAAGCAATCTTGCTACTAGTGATGAACCTAGTTTTTAGCAACCAATCTCATTTTTATCGATGAAATATTATTTGTAGTTATCGAGTTATACTTGTAGCAAAGTCTTTCTTATTTTATTCTTTTAGTTCTTTTAATTTTATATAAATACCCTCTCTATTTCTATCTAAATAAATCAGTTTGCATAGAGTCTTGAAATATCTCAATATCAGTTATAGTAAAGCCTGAAGAGTATAGCACATAGCTATAGTAAGGATATGCAAAGAGAGATATTACATCTGACACTCTGAGCATTCTCACTTGGTATATATGAATGAATAACTGGTTATTAGTACATTTGTTACAATAGCTATTAGTAAGGATATATAAAATAAAGAAATAGAATTCTCATCATTCAAGAGATTCTTAATATTTATTATAGTACTAGCAGTTATTAATATACTTGTCACACTATATTTAATAATATAATTAGTTCTTTCTATTATTATAATTTACTTTAAATTAATTTTATAAAACCAGGCTTAGCAAATAACTTAAATAGAGAGAGTTATTAGATAGAAAGTAATAATGTTATTATATATCTTATTATTTTAATATTAGAGAAGTTTTCTTAAAATATGTTGCAAAATCTGTAAGAAATATTCTAAACAAAATATAGTCTTTTAAATAGCTTTCAATTTAATATTAAAGAAAATTTATTAAAATATATTATATAATATATGAAATCTTTTATAAAAATAATTTTTTAAAAATTTTTTTAATATTATAATGACAAATTTATAGGACTTTGATCTTTTGTCATAGAACACATGACTTCACCAAGCCTTGGCATCTTATGTGCTATACACATCAGTGATGTATGAATATTATGACTCCTTGGATTATTATGTAATTGCATGGCTCTGTAGAATCATTTTTATCCTAACCCCTGTATTTTCAGTATTCAAGCTCAAATCCTCTGCCTCCTTTTCTTTTCTTCTTTTTCTACAATAGTATTTGTGCTATATGCCAGGTTATCATTCTGTATAAATAGCTTGATATTTTGCTTCAATAAAAAGCAGTTGAAATTGTTATCTTCTCATCGAATATACATGCAAAAGCCTTGGAATGACTCCAAAAATAGATCAGCACCCTCATCCTCATCATCTCATTCGACATCTACTTTTTTTATTATTATTGCTTATCACAGCGAGCTGGTGGAGAACTTACATTCTTGCATTTGTTTGTGTTTGACATTACATATTGATATTCTATCACCACAATATTGCTCAGCTTTATTATTATTATTAGCTATTTACTTACTTATTTAATCTCTTATAAATAATAAGTATTATGAAACTAATTTTTATTAAATTTGATCTTTTCAATAAAATATTAAGAATAAATAAGCTTAATCT